>APFE031719366.1:195965-217648 GCA_000404065.3 Pinus taeda
TGACCCTTCAGGCTCAATTGTGTTCTACATCACCCCTGAGGCCATCAGAGAGATGCTGCAATTCAAGACTGAGAAGAAGTTGGTTCCCCTATCTTTGTTGATCTGATAAACCAAGGAGCCAAGATGTTGACAGATGCTCAGATCACAAAGCTGAACCAACTGTTTATTAACTCTGACACTGTGCAATACCCTCCTATTTTTCATGGCTACCTCAATCCATTGGGCAGGGACCTTGCAGATATGATCAGTCCCATTCTGGGCTATAACTCAATTGAGTATATTGATGAGACTATACTGGTAATGATGCTCATGTTTTCCCCTGGCAAAGCTCCAATCTGCTATGACTATGCCACCTACATATCAGACAAAATGCATGAGCAATTTATGAACCTATCAAGGGAAAAGGTGTTCAGATACTCCTCCTACATCTACCACCTAATATTATACTATCAACATGAGAAATTCCCTTTTGGCATAAACAGGGTGGATGCACAAGGAAATCCAAGGTCAGTAGTGTATTGGGCCTCAGTTTTTCACTGCAGAGCTTATTCTCCATACACTTACTGTGAGTTTATAGACCTTTTCATCCACCCAGCCATGTCTCTGTTCCTGAGCTCACCTCCTCCAAGACTAACAGATGACATGCAGAGGATCCTTCAATTGTCCAAGGTATACAGCATTGGGGATTGGTATTTTTACCAAAACTACACCATTATCAGAATATATGGTTGTGAGTTACCCCCATACAGACTGCTCACGTATGTGCCCATCATATTGTTTGCCCTTGAATATTTCAGGCAATTTGGGAATGCTGATGTAAAGAACTTTTCAGGCAAAGGCAAGAAGGCACAGTTGAAAGTGAAAAACCAATTGGGCCACTTTGTTTTGAACAAAAGGGAGGAAGGCTGGCAAGAGGCTGACAGAATGCTAGAAAGCCTTGGCCTAAAGACCAATTTCCTCTGGAAACCTTATGACCCCAATCATTTCATAACCTTAAGAAGGGTCAAATATAGGTTGTCCAATTATGACCATGTAAGGTTGCCTCACATAGAACAATATGCAAATCAATCAAAATGGAAGAGAGGCACACTAGAGGAACCTGTTACACAAGAAGAACTAAATGAAAGAGCAAGAAGAAATCTCCTTAAGATCGCTGACTTGGAACTTCCTGGACAGGTATTCTCTCTTCCAAACCCTCAAGTAGGAGCAGCTGCCTCATCCTCCACAGTACATCAGGAGGCAATCAAAGCCACAAATCAAGCCTCCAGCAAAGGCAAGGAAAAAGAGATGGTGCAAGAGCAGCCCCTACAGCAACAACAGCTACAACAAGAACATGTACAGCAGCAAGAAAAGGAGCAGCCAGGGCAAAAAGAGCAAACAGTAGAGGCCCCAATGGTCACTGAGCAGCAGCCAGCACAAATGGTTCCTCCTAGGCACGAATCAAGAGCTGAAGCTTCAGTCCTCCAAACCCCACAAAGAGAGGACATAAGCAGGAAAAGGGATAGAGAGACTCCCCTCACTACATCAACAACTCAGGGAGAAAAGAGGTAAAGATTGAACCCTTTTTCGGAAGAAGAAATGCCAATAGGGCAAACTTCGGGTATGGGCCTGCCTAGCATGGAGGCCTCAGCAAGTTCCTTCCAGCAGGAACAAGAGAGGGCAACAGGAGGAGAAGTCACCTCCTCAAACCAACAAAGAGGAGGTGAACAAAGTATCAAGCAGCAGTTCAAGGATATTAAGAGAAATGAACCCATAAGGCTGCAATTATATAATCATTTGTTGAAAATGGCTCCCACTAACTAGCAAAGACTCATGTCTGCTTATGATGTACATGAGGGAAAAATGATAATGAGCCATTTCATGCCAGCCGTGCAGCAGCCACAGTCAGTTGCAGATTACATCAAGACCAACCTTGAGGTCCTTGAAAAGGACATCCACCCAATGGATCAGATTGAATTACACAAAAAAATGGGTGAGATGGTGTATGCCTCCTTGGCAGACAAAACAGTGGTAAATTACAGGCTAGAAAATAGCCTAAATAATACAACTGCACAACTTGAGTTGGAAAGGGCATCCTCTCAAGCAAAGGACAACGGGATAAAGGCTTTGGAGGACATCATAATAGAGCTTGGGCATGATCCTAAAGATGTCAAAGCAATGCAGGGGCTATTGAAGCTAAGGGATGCTGATATGGCAGCACTAAGGAAAATGATCAAAATCCCAGCAACTCTTCATCCTCAAACTGAAGAAGTTGCCCAACTTAGACAAGACAAGGATGCAGCAGCTATGCTGGTATCACTGTATAAACATCTCATCCAGACACAAGAGAAATTGGAGGAATCAGAGGCTGCGCTTCAGGCAACATTGCAACAAAAAGAGGCAGACCAAATTTCACAGCCCCCTCAAAAAACAATCAATCTGGAGGAAGCTCCTCAAACCACTGCCCCTCCCAGTCAGCAGACAGAGCAAGCAGCACCCTCCACCTCAGCACCAACAACAGAGCAGGCTGAAATTCTTGACATGCAGAAGCTCAGAAATGAAATTCAAGTCTTGGAGGCCCAAATGTCAGAGTTGAATCAATCCAAAGAAACTCTGGCTAAGATCAATGAAAAATATGATAAATCCAAGCAAAATGTAGCTGAGAGAGAAAGAGAGGTAAAGACTCTCAAAAGAAGGATAAATGATCTAGAAAAGGAGCTCACACTGGACAAAGTAACAGCTGAGCTCAAGAGAATCCTATGGGCCAATATTGGCCAATCCATCACAGACCAGTGGGAATACATTGAGGCCATTCGTGAGCAAATATGGCTCATTGGAAAAGCACACAGGGAAATCCAAAGGGCAACAGCATCTCTAGGTAGTATGCCTGAGCCTGCCACCAGAATGATAAATGTGCTTAATTAGAGGACAAGCTCTCAGCTGATCAAAATGGGAATTGCCAACAGGACTGAGACCATTTCGATGGTCAAAAGGGTCCTGACACTAAGAAACCTGGTACATACCTTAGAGAGAAGAAGCCAGGATATGCAGGCAGACATTAATAAATTCTAGGACAAGTTCATGGCATTGCAGAACAGAGGTCTTCCTAGCTTAATGGAGCCCTCAGGAAGGCTACTTTCACATGAAAAATATGCCAAGAGGGTCAACACCTTTGCTGCTAATCAGATTGCAGAAAAGGCCAGCACATCAGGAGAAACAGGGCCAGCATCAGGACAGACCCTTTTCAACAGGGTGGAGAGCTTATTCTTTATTATGAATGAAATTAATCACTTGTTTGATGAGCCTCCCAATTTTTATAAGTATACAGAGGTAGATGAGACCATAGAGTCAATTTTGAGGCATCAATTGCCCACACAGGAAGTCTAGAACAGTTTGATACAATTACTGCTAAACCAAAGCCAGTAATTATGTTTTTCCTTTTGAAATATATAAATTGTCATGCACAGGAAGATTTTGATACGTCAGCACATATGCAGAGAGAGGCTGAGCCAACTCAGCAAAACCATTCGGCCACCACAGCAACACTAACAGTCACAGATGACAGGGCCGAAAAGCTACAGGAGGACAGAGCTGCACAAACATGTCATTCAGCAGTTATAACAAAGCGTTCAACCGACTCAGTGACCTCCAAAGGTCAAAATCTTCTGACAGAATTAAAGAGCATTTATGTTGTATTAAAAGTTGTAATAAATTCCTATCTACTATTTCTGTACGAGTTAAAGAAGATATTTTATTTCTCAGATGACTCAATGCCTGAGATATTTTGTATGAAACACTTCTATATATTCCCCCTCGCATGAGTTTGCAGGGGTTGGATGTTGGATGTAATTGATATCTTTCGTAGAGTTCTTTAACTGTAAATTCTCAGAGAAGTAATACAAAGGCGGTGGAACTTCTAAAGCTCTGTGTTGTCTGATGCATTGTGGTGTCTAGCTGAATGTTACAGGATTCCTGCGTATTTCATGGCACAATAAGTTTTCCTTATAATTCTTTGTTTATGTGTTTTTATCATCTTTTCATATCTCTTTCATGTTTCTGTTCTTTGCAGTTAATGGCAAGGAAAAAGAATAGTTCCAGGACTTAATCAGAGATTACCCTGAACTCAATCTAAGCTATTTTAAGTCTTTTTTCTTCAGTTATAGTAATAAAGGTGTAATTCTTAATTGCTACCCTTTCATGCTATATCTTTCACAGTGATTATTGTTTCAGGAATTCAAGTTTTCTCCTGAGGAATATATCTCTTTCCCACACCTCAGTTTAGTGGAAAATTCTTGATTTCTTTTCACTGGTTGTTCATATTCCACCATCATAATTTCAAGTTTGTTTCATAAAGTATTTGAATGGCCCTGTAATTCTAGCTGCTCAAACTCCAGATTTCAACAACCAGTAGCCACAAACTCCATTGCCCAATGGACTAACCTTATCTGCAAATTTCCACTTTAAGTACGGAAAGACATCCTTCCAACCAAACATAAACCAAAACCCCTACTTCATAACTAGCCTAAAATCTCCACAAAACAGAGACAAACCTTAAAGAGAGAGCCCTCTCTGATTACAGTTGGGCTAGAAGCTGTAATCCAAAGATTGGTTAGTGGTTACCCCGGCCGTATTCCCTTGGGAGTCAAAGGGAACAACCTGGGTGTTAACAGGTTGATTAGTGTAGTTATATGCACATGTGTCAAATAGTCAAGAATAATAGTAACTTGTAGTTGTATGCATTGTTATTGTTGTTTTATATTAGGTAAGATGATCATTATGCTATATGTTGTTGATGAGTATGCTATAGTTTAACTTGTTGATTGTTATATGACAGTTAGCTTGATAGTTCAGTTTTATGTTGTTGATGAGCATGATATATAGCTTACTGTTGTTATATGTTTAACTTGAGGATTAGGGTTATTTCATTGAAATATTGATGTTATAATTTGGCTTGGTCATATGAGTGATGGTTATGTCCATTCCCTTAAAGATATTTATGTTATATGTATTGTGTTAACTTGGTTTGACCTATGTAGATGGTTATGGTTGCAATATTATGGTATAAACTGGCATATTTGTGAGATTGTGTCATACTAATCTATATTTAATTTTTATATGTGTCAACGATAATTGTGTATGAGTTTATGATGTGAACATGTTAGTTAGATATTTTTATGGATATCATGATCTTATGAGTGCTTGAGTTGACATGTTGTAAAATTATATCTTGCTAACTAGATTGATAATGCAAACAAATAGCCTCCCCTAAGGTACACTAAGTTAAGAGTTTTGTTATGTATTATACTTCGTGTTTCATAGTTGATTACGTCATCTAATCGATATTTGAGTGTTCGGTGCCTATTATCTCATCTAATTGAATTATTTAACATGGTATGTTGCAAGTTGGTATGAATGTTTGATGAATTCCTTAATATGAGTATGTGTTCAAATGATTTTGTTTTAAGATGATTGTAATAACAAGTATGTGTTGAGACAGTTGATCTATACTTGAATGTAGTTTATAGTTGTAGCATTATGTCTAATGACTATGGATTATGACAGGATTGATTGTAAAAGTTGATTTCAAATTCATAAATATCATTATCTTTATATTGGAGAGTGTCGTTGACATGTGTGAGCATGATGCAAGGAATTGCATGGCAAGAGAGATTGCCATGAAATCTTGAAGAAGGCTTGGGTTGAGCTTTCCCTGGTAACCATGGCGATTGAGTCATGGTGTTTTTTGTTAGTCTTGTGTCGTTGGTCTTTTACGAATTGTTGAGCATGATTTGTGGCTTTGTTTATGTCTAGTTTATGGCCATACCACTTTTTTTGCAGAGTCATGTTGTTATTGGTTTTTATGGTCTTCTTCTTGTTCATTTCTTGTCTTGCCTTTTACGTTTTGAGTCTTGGGAATTGGTTGGTAAAGAGGAAAGTTATTGTAGCTCGAGGAGAGCTATGTGGTACCAAAGAGATGATGTAAGACTCATATGGAGCTTGGTGTATGAATAAGCATAGTGAAAAGTAAGACTATAACAGTTGGTTGGACTGGTTGGGTCCATTGTGGTAAATGGACAGAAGTAGTTTAGACATGAGAAGGGTAACTAAAAAGGGTAAAGTAAATGGATCATAGGTGTCATATGTTTTGGCTATGTTGGGAACTATTTCTCTCAATGCCTTTGCATAAATAAGGAATTTCTCTTAACCTAGACCTTATGTTATCTGGTAATTATTTTTTGATCATGATTATGTTGAATTTTATATATATATACATGTATGAATTTATGTCATTGTCTGACAGGATCATGATTGTTTTATGCCAATGTTTATATATGTATGCATGTATCCATGTATTTATGTTACTATTTGACAGGGTTTTTAGGGATCATTCTTGTGGAGAAATGACTGCTTATGCAAGAGAACGACATGAATATGTTCATGGTCTTACGAAGAATCAATTGGGAAGACTAGTCACAACAAATATATGAGGTCAGTATCATGTGGATATGATTTCATATTGTATACTTGTATTATGTCTATGTCTATGTTATAAGAGGTAATGTTGAAGGGTACATCGGCAAAGTTAAAGCAATGTGGTCTGCAGCATGCTAGGATAAACATGGATGAGATACCAGAAGTAAAGTTCTTGGTAAGGACAGTGTGGTTTTGGATGTGTGGTACTATTGTTATGCATATGGTGTATATGTTGTACATGTTGCATCTATGATGTGTGAACTTGTGGTGTTGTGTATACAGAGCATGTGTACATGTTATTTATGCAATGCTATGTATGTGATGGTACAAATAGGGTTGTGTGAATATTGCATATGGGGTGTTGTATACATATTGTATTGCCTTCATTACGTATATGTGACGTGTATGCATATGGTTCTATGTACATGTTGGATATGTGGTATTGTCTACATATTATACTATGTGCATGATGAATATGTAGTGTTGTGTACATATGGTGCTATGCGCATGTTGGATATGAAATGCTATGTACAGATGATGTTATGTACATGTTGGATATGCAATGCTATGTACAAGTGGTGTTGCATGCATGTGGTACATTGGTACTATGTACATATGGTGTGGTGTGCATGATTGTACAAGTGGTGTCATGTGCATGTGGTGTTTTGTACATATTGTACAAGTGGCATTACGCGCATTTGGTGTTATGTACATGTCATGCATATGGCGTTGCGTACATGTTGTGTCACTTACATGTCATGTGTGTGGTACTGTGTACATGTGGTATTTTGCACGCATTATATATTGGTGTAGTGTACATGTGGTATTTTATACACATTGTGCAGGTGGTGCCATGTAAATGTGATGTTGTGCACATGTTGTGTAGGTGATGTAATGTATAGGAGGTACTGTGTACATGTTGTACATATGGTACTAGTGTACATGTGGTATTGTGTGCATGTCATCAATTTTCTATTATGGTCATGCAATATTATGTATGTGCATCATGTAGTCATGGTATTGTGGCATTTGTACTCATTGTTGTTATAGACATATTTCGGCACTGCAATCCCAATCACATATGTCCATAAAAAAAGGCCTTATAAACCACTAAAAGTGTTGTTTCATACCCTAAAGGAACAAGGTCAACTAATTACATCATTTTCCAGAAGTTCTCCCTGGAAAACTGCTTAGAACTGGTCAAAATGGACCACATAGACTGCTCCATACTAAGGGTGCGATGCATCTCACCTGTCACATGCAAAGGGTGCGATGCATATTGAAAAGTCCTTCTATAGGGTGTGATGAGGGAGAGCAGACAAATGGCAGAGGAAGTTTGCTAGGTTGAAACCCAGAGAATCTTCTAGAAACTGCTCATTTGACACTTCCCTCTCTGAATTCGCCCAGGAATGATTAACAGATCATGAAATCTCCAAGTGGAACCAAGAACTATTAGTGAAATGACACTAATCAAAAACCTAGAAGCTGACTCAGACTCTTACAAATATCTATATATGGATCCCTCATCCTAGAGATCCAAAGGCTAGAATTTTCTATTTTGGAAGGAAGTGCTGTTGGTTTCTCTGTGAAACATTGTAGTTTTGGGTCATCTAGATTTTCATGAGGTGAAGAGGGATTTCATGATGGGAGTATGGCACTGGATCAGACCACTGGGTTGTAATCCTCTCTTCTACTACTTCTACCAATAAAGCTATTTGAATTTTCCTCCATATACTTGTATATTTCTGAATCTTGTATTGGTTTATGCATTCGTATGGTTAATATACATCTGATACTATATTGTTTATGGTTATAGATCTCTATGCTTTGATGGTATTATGCTACTTTGACTCTATAGGTGTTCTTCTAAGCGGGATAAGTGAGGAAGGAGCGGCGAAACTCTGTCAAAGGAGGGAGGAAATAAGCAAGGAGACAAGTGAAAGACTGAGGTTGGTACTCTCTGCTTCTCTCTCATCTATCTCTCATAAAGGAAAACAAAAGTAAATTTGGGTTGTTTGTTTCTAAGATAGCTACCTGTCTTAGTGGGACTAGCAGCTCTAAATGGACACTAGTTTTACCGATAACAAAATGCCGACTCCACTAAGGAACGAATAGTTTAATTGTTAGTGACTATTGTTTGCTTTATAAACTACAGACGGAGCCTCAAGTTAAGCTAGCTAGCCTTCAAGCTGCTTTCGCTATGAAACTGCAAAGTATATCAACGCTGCTTCAGTCAATCTCTAGGTTAGTTTATGAAATGAACATCTAACTTGCGACCATCCTAAGTGCCCTGGTGGTAGCTGAAATAAACTCATTAGATCAGTCCCTATACTTTTTGTTTACTGTCTATAATTAGCTCAGCCTAAATCCCTAAACCTAGCTACAAACTGTGAGTGAAAACCAAGCTTAGTCTCATCCCTGGACCATCACACTACCTCTCATTGGCAACCTAGATGCATCGCACCTCCCATGTGTTTCAGGTGAAATGCATCCTTGTTTCCCTATGTTACAGGTGCGATGATTGAATGAGACTGTTTCTGCCTCTGGATTTTGGTTTTTCCTTCATTTTTTTTAGCTCTATTCAGTAATTTTGTCGTCTATGATCAGTATATCATTGTTGAAACTCTCTTCCTTTGAATTATTCAACCTCCATTGATAAAGAATTGTCAATGTTTTTATGTATTTTTCATCATTTACAGTTCTCCTTTGCAAACATTAGCTTGATCGACTGTCATCTTTCAATTTGAAAGTGTCGCCAGTGTTGTTTTCAGTCAAAGAAAAGAGTGTCATAAAGTCTTCATCTTTTAGATAGTTGGTTAAAATTTTGCCATTGTATTGATTTGAATCACCAATTCTTTGAAGTGTCAAAAGCAGTTTTCAAGTCGAAATTGAAAGTGTCGTCTAAATCCTCCTTTTGTTTTTGAAAAGAAATTGCTAAAGTGTCGCTTTTAGGAAAGTTAGTTTAGATCTGTACTTAGTTTTCTTTTTGTCATTCTCACATTAAGGAAACTAAAAAACAAATACATGCATGTGCATTTGCATTTAGACTGCATGCAAAAATTGATTTAGGACAGTGCATCTTAGTGTGTGCTCTCTGCTCTATGTTGAAAGAATTGTACTTCACTTTCCTTAGTGGCTAGGATTTTCATTGCTAAAAGACAGTAAACAATTGTTTATCATCTTAGATTGCATATTTAGGAATTGTATATCTACATCACGCAGCTTACCTTAAAGTAAAACTTCTTAAGAAAGATCAATTGTAAAATAAACCTCAATTAACATAAAAACGCTTTGGAACCTAATGCGCAACATCTAGAAGTCTAGGCTAGAGACATATTCCGACGTCATAAAGCCTGGTAACTATCGTTTTCACCGTAGTTTGGGTGATTCCTCCTCTTTGATACGACAAGGTCTAGTACGGGCTTGTGCTCCCATGTACCATTGAGTATATATTGGGAGACGACAACAGGCTATGTACTTTATCCTTAGGAAGCCGTGTCTGCTGCCCTATCGATCACAATGCATTAAACACAGCATTCAGGCAGATTGACTCCTATACGTAAAAAGTATTCTGCAGTTTTGTGATTGGTTTGGTAATCCCTCTGTCTAGATTTCTAGAGTAGTCACTTTCGTTCCCTTTCAGATTCCTTAAAATAAAAGGTCCATCTGAGCACTTGTCACTTCAGGCTCATTAAAAATCAAAGGCGACTAGAGTCATCTTTAGTTTTTTCTCAACTTTTAAAAATTTAAAAAGCAAGTTGTGTTAAAGCATCATAAAATTCGTTTAATTTGGAATAACATTTCCCCCTTTTTATTTTTAGTTGGTCAAGTAATCCGTAATCGTGGACAAAAGTCAATAAAAACCCCGTCATTCACGAAGACTAACGAGTTAACCATCTTTGAATCTAGAAAGAAAATCATTCCAGGCCAAGCGATCTCGTTTAACTGGGTCAAAGTCTCATGGTTTATTTGAAACTTGTGTTTCAACATCCTTAGAGACTCCAATTACTACAACTATTTCTGGTATCCCTGCCTCTATAGAAGAATTTCCGCAGCTACAAGAGGACTTTAGAACTGATCCTAGTGTAATGATAAGCACTTCTATTCCTGAACCATCTCCATCTAGGGATGATTCAAAAGGTGTCACCCCTCCAACATCTATCATTGCAGAGTCTATACATTCTTTGTAACCGGAAATATTTTGCGGACCTTACGGTCTGCCTCTTTCGCCTGGACTGATTGGTATAAAAGTCTAAACAGCCATAGACATCTAGGATTGTATCATCTGATATAGTAGCAGCAAAACCTCTTGCCGCCACTCTGACAATGTTTGCTAGTGTGCCATCTATCCCAACTAGTTCTCAACCGCTAGATGGAGTCCACCCAGCGATTATTTCATCAATATGGTTTGTTCCTATTTGTTCATATGGAACCTTATTTGGAATTTCTTATGTTAAGTCTCAGCAAATTGATGCTTCACAACAGTATCAATTTGGGCAGTCTAGTCTCCAAAGGGCAATTTTCCCTTTGAACACTGGATTGCCGCCATATGGGGGGCAGTATGCCTTTTCATTGTTCCCTCCAGGAGAACAACCATATGAGAGTTCACAACAGAATTCGGGTCAAGCTGGAATTGCATCTAGTGGTTGGGTACCAATATTGCCTCAACAGCTGAGAGTTGTATATTCAATGCAATAAAATCAACCTGTGTCAAACATTCCCACTACACCAACTATTGTGACGGTGTTGCAAGTACAAGCACTGCATGTTGTATGTCAACCTCAAGTCTCTTAGGTCATAATACAACAACCTCTTGTCTCCATGACTCAACCACAATCACGAATTAGTGGCTCCTTAACTGAAGTGACTCAAGCTCAAATGGGTACTTTAACCTCTCATCTTGGTCAAACATCCAGTATTGGGTAGTAGCAAATGGTCTCACAGCCAGGGTTGGTGCAATATTAACAACCACAATTCCAGCAATCTTACTGAGGACTTGAGAAACAAAGCTTTGTAGGTAATGGGCAATCCTATATTCAAAATGGTTACCAACAATCATATTATAATGGTTACACCCATCAACCTTATAAAAGCTATCAACATCAAATACATTATGTTAATATGCAAAGACCCATGGCTCAGGCGATCCCATCTTATCCTGGGTATGCTTCACCAAACCTGAATCAACAGTTTCCTTTCGTAGCAACTTTAGAATTATCTAATCTGAATCGGCTAACAAATGATCCAATTTCTTATGCCCCTTGGTGGCCGGTGATGAGCCCCAGAAATGGGTAATTATATGGGCTCATTCAACCTTCTAATTCAACTTAATCCACTATTCGCATTAGTTTATTACATGTTTTTTATTATATTTATGCTAATAGAGTGAATTGGGTTAGTCATTATGCCAAAAAGTCTAATGTGTGCTTTATGTAGATTTTTGGTCAATTTTGAGACAAAATCAAAGGTTTAATGAGCACTTGGCAACCAAATTTGTCGAAGAACAAGGGAGAGGATTTGTAGGAAGGTGTCCCCTTCATCTATGAGCCCTTACCTCAAATTATCCATCAAAAACTTAGAGCACAAGGGGCAGCCAAACAAGTCAAGTAGGACTGTTATTAACTTCAAGTTTTGGCAGCCAAGTTCTTAAAGTTTAGAAGGGTTGTTGGGGTGCTCAATTTGTATAAATAAGAAGGCTTAGGGCCTCATTTCGGTTAGTCAGGGGTTAGTAAGATTTTAGTTAGATGTTAGTTAGACTTTAGTCAGTAGGTTAGATATTTTGTTTTCACACTTTAGTGCAGCTCTGTATCAGCACATTTTTGAGCTTTTTCTTGTAGACAGTTTTTGGGATGTAACTATTATTCTTTGATCAATAAATATGAATCCAGATTTGCACTAGCTCTAATATTTCTTAGGAGGCTATAGCTCTTGGGGTTGGGCCCAACCCAAGTGCCAATACCTCCTTTGTCTACTTTTATGTGTCTTTGCTGCATTCATAGAATGAATTATGTTATTTAGGTTAAGATCTTGCTTTGCTACTTAGGTTTTTTTTTATGGTTAAATTAGCTTTTCATGCTTCAGGTTGATTTGGTAGTTTGTTAAAGGAAAAGATCTGAAAAAAGGCCATCAAGCAATCCTTGATCTCATCTCTCCATCCTTGGGACCATGAGCTGAGACCAAGGCATACTTGCTGCCACAAAAACATTGTTTTTGCCTTTTCATGCAATTGCCATGTTAGATTTTTAGTTAGGAAAGTTGATATCAGTCGTGATTACATGCATAGATCTGTTCTTGGTTTGTTTTCATAGTTGTCTTCCATGATTTTCTGCCAATAAACTTATGTCCATCATGATTTCTAGTATTCAGGTCAAATTAGGTCAAAATAGCTAGATCTTTGGTTTTCCTAGTCTTCGTTTGATCAGTTTCGGAAAATAACGTGCAGAACACCTATGATACCTCCTTTCCTACCCTTCCTCTATCAATACTTCCTACTCCATACCCTAACTCAGATTCTTTCCCTTCATTTGTCAGATTTTGTCACTTTTCCCTAATTTCTACATTCTTGTGCATCATTTCTCCCTCCATCCTCGAACAAATCCAATCACCTTAATCACTCTTTAGCCTCATTCAACAGGTCCTAGACCCCTTAACATTCTCATCCAACCTCCATTTCCACTTTTTCACCATTTTTCCACCATAAACCCTCCAAAATCCTCTTTCAGAACATCATGTAGAACATATTGTCGAACATCCTGTAGAACCTCTGTAGACTTCCTGTAGAAGCTCACATGAGAAGTTTTTTGAGATCTGATCACTGTGAAACTCTATGGAAGGGTGCTAGGGACCCCTTAGGCCCTCTTCTCACCTTTCCAACCTCCTTCAAGTGCCTACCCCATTTCCTTTCATCAATCAACCTCTACACAGTCAAAAATAGTTAGCGCACATGCATAATAATTCTGCAAAATTACTCAAAAATGCAAAAAGATGTTTTTTCCAAATTTTACTGTAGAAGTTGCTTATTCACATGCATTTCACCTTTCTAAAAGTCAAAGGGATCCATTTCAAGCGCTTTCATCTCTTTTCTTGCACCAGTAGGGTTAGTCGGTAAAACTAAGGTTTGCTAGGGTTTGCATTTTGTTTTAGCTTTCAGCTTCTTTTTGCAAGTAGACTAGCCTCCTTTGAGTTAGCTTTCATCCATCACAGTTAAAAGTTTCTTCTGAGAGCTCATAGAGGCTGGCTTAAGGTCCTAGTGCACTTGTTCCAGTTGATCAAGTGACAGCCTGCGGCAAGCGCTAGTACTTGTGCATATAGCACCATCGCTTCCAAGTTTGTTATGAACTACCAAGTTGATAAAAGTAAAGAAGGGAGTCCCAGGAGTTGCAACATCATTGCTGCAATATTGGGGCCCACCATGTTTTTCGCATCTTTTCCAGGGAAGCGTCATAGTATTGGTGATTGCTTATTTTCTTCTATTTTCTACTACAACATTCTGCTAGGTAGTTTATTTCAGCAAGCATAGAGTAGATTGTTTCATTTCCATTTTTCTATTTCATTTTTGCAAAAGTAGATTAGAAATTTCTTTCTTTCATAGATTAGCATTTCAATTCCGCAATTTCATTTCTGCAAGCATATATTAGCATTTCAATTAAGCAATTTCAATTCCGCAATTTCAATTTTGCAAGCGTAGATTATCATTTCACTTCCACAATTTCAATTTTGCAAGTGTAGCCTAGCATTTCATTCCTGCAATTTCCTTTCAACAAAATAAATCAGTCCTTTCCTGCTTTCATTTCAATTCTACATTTTCATTTCAACAAGATATATTTTAGTTAGTTGTAGTTCAATCTATTTCAATTTTGTAGGTACAAGCAAAAAAAAAAAACAAAAATCAACCAAAAAGATTTCCTGTCATGCCTTGTAGGAGTAGAGATAATTCAAAAAAATGTTTGCACAACACCCCCACTGCTTCACACATCCAGCCTTCTCTATTCTTCGATGGTTGTGATTAAGAAGAACCCTTAGGTGGACAACAAGACATATTTGAAGAACCTCTAGGGGAGAGAAGAAGAAAACATTCCTCTGGAGCAAATCGCTGAAAATAGAAATGTTGGCAGCAGTACCTTTTCTTCCAACTCATCCATTGAAGGTGAAATTGGGAACATGTGGGAAGATTGCAAGAGCAAGATAAGGTAGATGGTTTCCATACAAATGGATACCTTGTAGATCTAAAGAAAGCAAGAGGAAGCCGAGAGGGCTTTGGCCATATTTTGTCCTGGTTGCACCAGAAAGAATCCTAGGAACAAATGTCTGTTGCACTCTATAGAAGTGTGTTTTGTCTGTGAAGAAGACCATTCTATGAATCAGTGCCCTTCCTTGCCTGGAATTAAAGCTGCATATGAGAGGGCCAAAGGAGCCACTGAACCACTCTATTATATGAACCAAAGGAGGTCACATGGACCCATATCTTACCAGCAGGGAATGTAAGGGACATCCTAGACCTATTACAACCACTATCAAGCCACTTCCATGCCTTTTTGGGGTTCCTCTACTCATCCTTCCTAGTCCACACCTCTTCCTTGGTACTTCACATTCCATATTATGCCTAACAAGCTGCACATCCATTTCACCCCCTACGCTTAGCCACCACCTTAGTGGAATGCACCACATAAAGGGTGGAGGCCCCAATACAACAATCCTCCCACTCCTTTTCCTCCACCACCTGCTCAACTGCAACCATCACCTCCCAACCAACTGCTCATCCATTTCACCCCTATGCTTAGCCACAGCCTCAGTGGAATACACCTCGTTAGGGGTGGAGGTTCCAATACAACACTCCTCCTACTCCCTTTCCTCCAACACCTGCTCAACCACAACCATCGCCTCCTGCTCGACCAAGGCAACCCCAAATTCCTACCCAACCGAACTCGAACCCAAATGACAGGCGGGCTCATAAAGTATATAGTGGGAAACCACCTACCCAACCACAACCCCATCCACATCCATCTCAAATATACACCCCCACTCAACTACTCATACCACCACTTCCTAACCCGCACATTGGAGTAGCTCAACCCAATTACAATGTTTAGGCACAACATGTCCAAACAACTCCTCTTGAGCTCAATGATATTCGCCATAGCTCAAGAAGAGTATTGCAAAAAAGAGATTATATTGACAGCATTAAAGGACCACGTCCAGCAAAAGAAGATTCAAAAGAGAAGATCAAAGGACCATGGGCTGCACTTGATAAAGAGAAGACAACAAAATCAGAGATTGAAAGAGCTCCCTCATGGTTACCATCAAATCCTCCATGTACTCAAGAGAAAAATTAGCAAAAAAAGGAAGATGAGAAGGTCATGGTAGAAGGTGACGTGAAGAATGATCCAGATCAGTAAACAAACCAAAGATATCAGAGCTATATTAATATATGGTTCGAGAAGGTCACTAAGTTGCAGCAATACTCTCTTCCTCAGCTATGTTTGATCCCTTCAAATTCAAATCATTTGGTCTCTGAAATCTGGATACCTGTCAAAGCATGCATTTCAAGCCTCCACATCATTTTGTCTCTAATCTCGATGTGCACATGGCCCCATTGGAAGTATTCTTATACTTGAAAATTATTTTGTTTTTCAAGTAGGGTAGGGTAGAAAAAAAAATGAAAAAATGAAAATAAGAGGAAAATAAAAATCTAAGGTGAAAACATCCTTAGAGGCACCTCAAATTGGCTCATTGATTGAAAACCTCCATGAGGTGGTCAATGGGTTGGAAAGAAGAGAAAAGAAAAAGAGAATAAGATCCCTGGGTGAAAACCTCCCTTGGAGGCACCCAGGGCAGGAAATTAGGGTGAAAACCTCCATGAGGTGCCCTAGTTGTTTTCAAAAAAAAAGGAGAAAAAGAAAGAAGAAAAGAGAAAAAGAAAAATAAACCTAATTTCTGTTGAATAATTGCAGATTGCAGGGAGGATATTGTAGGTTAGGAGGATAACACAAAACAAGGACAGAGGTCAGCACCAAGCTGCCAGCATCCCTCACCATTCATTCCTCCATGACCACAACCCTTTCCTAAGATTTGGTCTCATTCAGACTAGGATTTCACCTTCTACAGGGAGTTTTGTGTCTTCTACAAGAAGTTCATGTAGAACCTGCAAACAAGCCAAATGCGATCTCAGAAGAGGACCTAAAGGTTGATAATTTGTCTATGAGGCTTGTAAACATCCTTGTTTCCATCCCTCACCCTTCTTCATCATTTTTTCCACCTCATTTTGCTTATTTTCTAAAAAATGTGTTTTCTACAGGAAGTTCTGGTAGAAATTACAAAAAGCTAGAAAAGGATTTTAAAAAGAAGTTTGGGAAACATGGAAGCTTCATTAAGGGTTCATAAATCCTCCTACAATCTTCAAACCTCTCTCCCATTAATTCCAAGCTTGCATTATCGCCCAAGCTCATTTTTTCCTTACTATGCAAAAACTACAGAATGCTCTGATACAAAATACATAGAGCAGAAATTTGTTTTTTCCCTAACTTGAAAACTGTGCATCCATTTAAAGAACTGTTACATGGAGAATTGTATAGGGATGATGGAAACATGCCCAAGCAATTTCAGCCAATTCTAATGCACGGTTTCCAAGAAATCAGCCTCCATCGCTTTCAGCCATTTTTGCATTTTCTCCATATTCGTGCATCCATTTCAAAACCTGTTTCATGTGGAGATGCATATAGGTGATAGTAATGTGCCCAAGAAATTTCAGCCAATTCCAATGCATGGTTTCCAGGAAATTGACCTCTATCACCTTAAGCCATTCTCTGTATTTCTCGAAATCTGTTCATCCATTGACCACAATTTTGCTATGGGAGGTGCATAACAATGATAGAAACATGCTCAAAAAATTTCAGGTCAATCTGATCTATCGTTTGGCAGCTACGGACAAAACAAGTCGTTGTCCTGTAAAAATTCAGCATCAACAACATGAGGGTGCAAATTTGAACATTCAAATAGACTCATGTAGCTTAGATCCAGCCAGAGGATACCTGCACAAGAAAAATAGCCACGTATGAGCAAGCAAACTAGCATGAATCCATAGAAACAAAGGCATGCAGTAGAAGGAAAGGCCATAACACCTCATAGTAAATGCATTCGACTTCTAGGTACGTGACTAAACCCATTCCTCTATTGCATGAATGTAATTTAAGAACTGTGTGGACAATGAGATGGTTGTAATTAAACAAGATCGGTGGCCTGCTAAGTGGACACCCTCATCCAATTTAGACAGCACCTCCTCTAGTTGAAGCAGCGCTCAGTGGGTGCAATCAACACGTGTGCTTAGCCATCTCACGAAGAAAACTGAAAACAGGTAGTGGTGGTTGTTTAAACTCCAACATAATTGATAGAAGTGATTACAGGCAGAGAACATACAGTTCATAATAACACTATAGTGGGGACCAATGGCCTACATGGGGCCAATGTGCACTTGGACACCCACCCTCCATCAATGGAAGTCTCCATAAACATCCAATCGAACTCATCTTTGAAATACTCTCACCACCGTTGTTTCCATTTTATCATCGTCCCTGCAGCTGCAACAAGCTCCATACCACTTCCATAGCAGCGACCCAGTCTTTCTCGTCCATTTTTCAAAACCCTCCTGCTTATCAGCATTCTACAAGAAGCTGTAGCAGTTCTACAGGAACCAGGAGCCTTCTATAGGAAAGGCAGAGAACTGCTCTATAGAAAGAAAACTCAAAATTTTCGTTGAATTTCAAGCTCAAAACGAGGTAGGCTCGGGAAAACTTCTCTATGCATGATTTTTTTGTGCAAGGCGTCAAATTCAACACGGTATTAGATTGAAAATTCACAGGAAAAGTCTGCTTGTGTAGTGGAAGTAAAATGTTTGCCTACATATTGCAGTGAGTTTCCCCAGTTTTCCAGCATCAAAAATCTCCTCCACGTTTTCTTTTTAAATTCTCCTGTAGGGAAGATATATGCAGTCGTGGAGGCCACCTTGTGCGTGTGTAAAATATTTTTGGATTTGCATATCTGTCTCTGTGCTGAGAAGAGAACCTGATCCTTGTGCTCTGCCTATAAAAACAAAATTCTTCCTTTCATAAGCAAACAGTCGAGTTCTGGGTGACAACAGTCTTAAAACAAGGGAATTGTTGCTAGTTGATATTGGACACATGAGAAATTCCTTCTTGGGTTTAGGGGAAACCAAATTCAGCTATCCTCTATTTCAGATTGACTGTTTGGTTGCCTGAGCATTTCCTTTTCTGGTTAAAACATAAAAGAGCACTCTCGGGAGTGAAGTTAGTTTCCAAATTATGAAGCACATCATGTGTGAAGGGAGGTTTCACATCATCTATGGTTATCATTTTAGGTTGCTATGTGAACTAAGGCATGGAATTACCTTGCCTCTAGCCAAGAAACTGAGCATCCCCTATTTCCTTCTTCAGTTGCTAATTGAATGTGGTACAAAGTTAAATAAAGGTATTCCAGATTAGTTGGCCGATCATGGGCTCATCAAACTATTCGTGGAAGGTGCTTTGCACACCTACACTGTTCCCCTATCTTGGGAAATCTTCATAAGCATGTCCAGGGATGACAATATTAGAATTTGGCCAAAAGGGCAGACATCTATTTCTACCCTAGGTTCTTTAACAGTCCTGCTAGAAACCGGACGGGGGAGCAGGGCTTTTACATGCTCCGTACGCAGGTTCTTACCTTCCGTTTTTAAGATCCAACTCTTCCCTAGCAGGCACTCGTCAGATTCACACTACTCTTTAGAAATGGCTACACTCTCCCCGGCAACGGCACCAAAATATGGAGCGATAAAAAGGTGTCTTTTAAACCCCTAATTACCTTCACATTAATTATCAACCCAGGGACGACTTTTTATTTCAAGAGTGTACTCAGTCTGAGGCGGCTATTTACTCAAGAGTAATGTTTTGTAGTATAGTGCTTAAAACCCAAAAGTAAATGAATGCTTGAAAAAGAAATCTAATTGAAACAGCAAGAAACTGAAATGTTCTAAACTAAATCATCCATTCAAACAACCATCAATCGAGGATACAGTAGCAATAACTCATTTCTCTAGAAATTGATGCAAAAGGAATTAGAGTATGAATCATGGATCTGGGAGCATAATAGCGTCTACTGTGTCTCACGACAACCTTGATCCGCCTCCCACACCAATGCAATAAATGCAAGTAAATGGAGAGCAGAAAGTAAAAGGAAATATAACAGCAGTAAATGAAACAACGATCAAAAGAACTAAATCTCGCGAGTCAAAACCAACTTACTCACATTCGGAAATAAAATAACAATCGAGAAAAGCAATTCCAATGATCTTTACTTTACAAGAAGATATTTACAAATGAATTATGGAAGAACAGTTCTTTATAAAACAGGAATGTCAATCATATATACATTCAACACACTAATGAAACAACAATCCTCAACCGTATGTACACATTCTCTACTACTACAGCAATCTGAGAGTAAAGGATGATATGACTATGTTTCTGAACGAAGTAATATTGCTTTCAAGTCTTACAAATACTATTTCACATGAATCTAATGATGATAACATTCATACCAATATCCTGCTATGGAAATAGATGTAATTTCGAATAGATTCACTGTGCGTAATACAGAGACATGAGATAAGGAACTCATTCAGATTCAGATATCAATTATGAAGCATAGTCTATCATATAAAAGATATATCAGATTACTTAAATAATGGAAATGAACAAACCACACACAATTTACCGTATAACAATACAACGGCAAGTGTCCGTCGGAGCTGGGCCCGTAGCTTCCAATGGCACCGCCAGAACTTACTTCAGATGCAGGGACGAATTGAACACCAAATCCTTTATATTGATTGCTTTAACAAAAGTATACACAATCAAATCTCAACAAGACTCCATGGTCAAAGTTGGTTCTGAAACTTAGAATTATAAAAACAGTCGTTCTCCATCCCCCAGCCTCTGATCTTTGGTTTCATTAAATAGAGAAAGATCAGAGCATAGATAATTACAATCATGATTTGTTTTACAAAATTGGATTGATTCTAACCATTTTATCAACAAGAACAAGGCGTATTTGGCTTTGTAGCTAAGATTTGGAGGGCGGCCGCAACATAAAATCTCAGAAAATCGTGCTCAAAGAACCCTGCGTTTCTCCCTGTACAGGCTGAATTTGGGCAAACTGTTCCTTAAGAAGATAATTGGGCCCGTTCTGGACAAAACTCATGTTCCGGATTTTCCAAATTCGTCTTCATTTGCTCAGAATCTTAATCGCAAAACTGTCACTCCTTAAACCAGCGAATTTCTGAGTTGGCTGATTTAAAAATCAAATCTTCAATCTAGAAGTTACTTTGGAGGCTAAAAATGGTAAATAAGGTTACAACCAACTTATTAGAACTATCACTGGTAAAATAATGCATAATAATCAATTTATTAGAAATAAAGGAGAATAAATAATATTCATCCATGAGAGCATAAATCATTTATAAAATGGATTTAAATGATAAATTATACTAAATGACATGATGAAGAATGGTGGAAATGGGTGGAATAAATGTTCACAAGTGACAATAATCATGGCATATTAATGACCCCACACACCCCCACACTCAATATGTTGCATGTCCTCATGCAACCCAAAGACAAAAACCATGTGTTAACCAAGCAATAAAAATTTGAGAATAACTGAATTCTTCCTTAATTAATAAATATTCAATCTTAGCAATCTTGATGAAGGCATAACAATTTTTACATTGACATTCAACTATATATATGATGTTGCAGCAAAATATGATATAGATAACAGCAAACTTCATTAAGCATTTTCTCAAAACTACAAACCAGATTCTATTGAAATGTTGCAAGTAAATTTACAATACATGAATGTCTCTATGATCCAAAAATCAAATCGTTTTGATGCACGGATCATGAGGTATAAAGAAAATGGCTGTAGGTGAGAGTGCATGATTTCCGAAATTTTATGAACCAATTTATCTTGAATTTACCTAGGTATGTGTATTTTAATAGTATGTCTGTGTTTCCTAGAGATCACAAGAATTGAGTTCATAGTTTTAAAAATGTGGGAAATCAATTTCTGCACTGTGTAAAAATGAAATTGTATGCCTTAAATAAGGAAGAAAGTAGGAAACATCCATCATGCATAGCAATTCCTCCCCCTCTCTGAAAAATTAGCATGTCCTCATGCGA
>APFE031719382.1:0-11358 GCA_000404065.3 Pinus taeda
GGTTGTTTATAATGTGATTTTTTGGAGATTTCGGTGATGGAATCTGATGGAAGAAATTGAGGTTAAATCTTGATTTTTAGCAGTTAAAATGGTTTTTTAATTGCATATTTGGATTCAGCGCCTTGAAAAACCCTTGAAACCATTTGATTGTGCAGAAAACTAACTATCAAACTTGCGATTCCAATAAATTGCTGCCGGATTTTGACCAGAAAAACCGGCCAAAAAAGTTTTAAAAAACCTCATTATATACAACTGCGGCATTAAATGCCCCCGAAACGGTAGATGTGCCCTTCTTGGGTATCGTGTATAACGCCTAACCCTAGCAGCGAGTCTGATCCCATTATAACTAATCTGGTCCCATTATAATAATTTGTGTGGAAGTCTTCGCTGTAATGTGACTTTGGCAGCTGGCTAGTGATCCTCAAACTTAGGCACCTTGCCCGGCCTTGCCTTACTTAACTTGCTTTTTAATGGTTGCAATGTCTTTATATATTGTCGTATTGACTGTAAAACTTCTGCTCTATGTGCTTTGGTTTGCGTCCCTGTTTTGTATTTAGCTTAAACAAACCCTAATTGGTTTAGTGCACTTCATTTTCTAAGCAAACCCTATCTGGTTAATTGCACTCCATTCTCTGTCGTTATTTTATTACATAACGAAAATCTAGAACTAGCACATGAAAATATTAATTAAAAATGGCACTCTCTTAGAGGTTAATGGATGACTACGGATTGGAACTCTGCCATCGAGGAGGAGAAGAGTTTTATTTGTTTTAGGAATATTGAAGCATGTGCAGAATGACATCATTGCACGAGTTAGTGTACTCTTTTGAATTTGAAAGTTAAAATGTAATTGGGGATAATAATCTAATTTCGTACCTGATAATAAGCTAAATTATTTCTAGGAAGTATATGATTTTGTTCAAGACAGTTTATGGATGGATGTTTCTCAGGTAGGTTGGTTTTCTCATACATATTATTTCGGTTAAAATATTTTTGAATATCTTGAAGTAAGAATTAATATATTATTTATCTTAAAACCATTTTATTTGTTTTGAAGTAGGATTTAGTTTTTTAATTGGCTCAAGGACTTATTTTCCTTAGGCACAATTCGAAGGCATCAACCCAATTTGTATAAGTTTTTTCATTTTAAAAAAAAAATACAATTAAATAAGAGATGGCTAAAAACTAAATAATATTTTAATTTTTTTTTTAAATATAATTTCAACATAGGAATATATATATTGTGAGTTCACTTTTAGCTAAGAGAATATGACCTAAAGGCATCTAAGTCAAGTTTCGCATAGCACTAATCTTTGTATTTTTTTTTATAATCATAAAATTTCCAACCAAAGAAATTCAAAAAAAGAGTGTCTTAAGAGATCATCTTGTTACCTAATAATCTATATCCAATGGGTTACCATAAAAGGAAAAATATTAAAATGAAAATAAAATTTTAACACAATGATATAAAGAGAATGTCAAAAAAAAAATTATTGCTATTATAGTATGTATGTGTGAGAGAGGGGTTAAATATTAAAAATAAAAATAAAGTAAAATTACCAAATAAAATGTGTACAAAGAAAGTTAAAAAAAAAAAAAAAAAAAAAAAAAAAAGGGGGGAAATGAACAATTCAAAAATAGAGAAAATAAAAAGCTGATAAATATGAAAGTAAAAGTGATAGTTGCATAGAAACATAGTCCTTCTTTTGTAATTATTGATATGCTAGAGCGATTAAGGCAGTATGAGGTCCACGTTTTGTCATTATTTGTAAACGCTCAGTTTCGCAATTGTTTTTGAAATTTGTTCATATTTCCATCTATGCATACTTCTTCCATACATCTCTGCCCTGTGTACAACTTATTCCACATAGTTATTACTCCACACAATTTTTTTCACACATTTTATCTTTCTTGCAAACTTTCCTACACAATGTTATCAACTATTATTATGCCACCTATTGTCATTACAAATATTTTGCACCATTTATTGGATGAATTGTTCATGTCAATCCGGGATCACCATATGACCTAGTACATTTACTCTACACTTAAACCAAACTTTTCACACAGAAGAAGTCTTGTGTGGGTTGGAGTTTTGCAAAAGAAGGGTGCAAAGTGGGGAATGTGTGTGGAGGTGTGGATGGAGGAAGAATTAAAAAGAGACATCCACACTTCCACACATTTTCATTTCCTGCACATCATAACCAAATAATAAATAACACTATAACATATTCTTATAAAAGTGAATCAAACAAATCTTAAGGTGGCTCTATTTCCAATACCGATATAAATTCACCAATAACAAATTATGTCGGTGTGCTAGTCTAAATAATTGCAAGAAGGTACACTAATAAATAATTGTGTGAAGATACATTAAACTACGAAAAAATAAACTTTAAGCTATTGTTTATAGTAACTTGTCATCTCTATAGCAAGGAGACAACAAATATGTGTTTATTTTCTAAGTGAAATTAGGGTTAGCACAATATTTTTGAAAGGTTGATATTACTTTTGATGTAAATATTCTTTTAACTTATTCCAATATATCATCGAGAAATTATACTTCAAAAATTCAAGCATAGAGATCATAATGCACAAGCGAAGACATGATTTACCCTGGGAAAACCAATATGGGGAAAAATCGAGCAACCTTTTCCAATACAAAATTATTCTTGCTCATTGAGACACACACCTAGACTTATGGTCAAACCTGGTATTCTCCTCCAAGTCAAGTCACCCAATTTGATCCCGCACTTCACTCTTGATCCTAATTTCGACCATGCAATAGTTGCCCAATAACCCATAAATTTTGCCCCCCTACAATAGTTTCTGCAAAAAAATGTGAAGCATAAAGAGATATATTACTTCACATGTGCGAGTTTCTAGAGAGAGAGGAGAGAGAAAACTTGACCTTCTTTTTTTCACTTCTTCTTCCTTCTTGTCCTTCACTCACTTCCCTAGAAACTATCTTGTGTGAGATAATTCTAGTTACCCAATGGACAAGCTCAAGTTGCCTTTATATATAGTATAAAATACCATGATTCCTTCTTCTTTGTGTTTCTTGTTGTATGTAGTAGCTATAACTATACTTCATATAAGCAGAAGTTGAAGTTCCTTCCTTCCATATTGAAGGACTCAACTTTGAGATGATTCGTGAGTTTAGAAGGAAACAAAATTACTATTCGGTACTAAATGAAGTAATATTTAAAAAATATAGCAATATTCTCTCTGTTTTTTATTGGTACATATCCCTAATTAGGTCAGGGTACAAAGAGTGGGGTATCAAACTAGTCACACTTGAGAACAACCACTCTTATCATCTTCAAAGGTTTGCCATGGTAGAAGGAAAGAGAGCTGACAAAAGTATGAGTTCCTATCATGATATATAGTGGATCAATATATTAGTTTTCATCCATATCGATGCTTTTAGAGTGGAGAATTTGGAATATTCAACTTAAACGAACATTTTCACTATGATTGTCCCATTTTGGAAAATTTCAGGTCCAAAAAATCACATGCGAGTTTTGGTCCTTAAATGACCACTTTTTGTGGTCCCAACCTTACTATAGACCTAGATTTTATAATCTACACATCGATACCTTTCCAATGTCAATTTCCTTAATCTTGAGCTCGTATGAGAAAGTTATGCCTCCTAAATGTTGACCTATCAAAATTGACCACCATAATTTGAGAGCATGTCATATCAACCTCTGTTACTCATGGAAAATGGAATATCCACATGGATACTATGAAGAATACTCTAGAAAGGTAAATTTGTAACTCATACTATGGGTTGAATGGTCCAATTTAATGCCTAGTTGGTTATGAAACTATGTTATAACTAGGCCACTAGGAAGAAATGGGGTTTCACTCTATTTCAATCGTATTGTGTTCCATAAATAAGAAAGGTAGCTAAAGGTGGATAGAGAGAGAAAAAAGGATAAGGTTTCTAGACTACAGAAACCCATGGGCCATAATTCTCACTCCTTTGTGCTTCCATTTAGTTCTGTTCATAGAAAGAGAGAGCAAATTATCCTCATATTCCAATTGGGTTTTCTCTTAGAAGGGTTTCTGAGATCATATATCGTGTTCTTTATGGTTTGTTAGGTTTGTTCAATGTTATCTATTTTCCATATTTTATCCATTGCATGCATAAGAATAACAAAGTAATTAATGAATCTATAAATTTATGGAGAAATTAACCCTGATAGTGTAGGTTTCACATTTTTAAATATATTTTCGTAGATCTATTGTGACAATTTTTTTAGTGGAATATCCACGGCAATTTATAAATGATATTGGTATTGAAGCAAGTTTCTTTGGGTACATTGTGGTGATTTCTATGTGATCTAATCGACTAAGGTGAAAATCATAAAACCATAGCCATGGGTAATGAATCTATTAATAACCCTCAGAGGAGAGATTTGCATAGGTCACAACAAAAGTCGTAGATATAAACCGTAAGTTAAACATTCTCATGGGTACCTTAAATAATCATCTTGGGCTAGTTATAGAATATAAATATGTAGATTCTAACATAAAGGTTAAATCATAGGAGAAATCCAAGTATTACGGCTAACCAAAGAGGGAGCCTAAGAAACAACCCAAAAAGGAGAAATCTAATTTGAGTATCATGCACAATTCACAACCCTATTTAATATTGAATTAAAGGTTAACATCTAGCCATATCAAGGTGATATTCATGGCTTGAACTTAAATGATTGGTTAGAACATATATAGATTCATTTATGTGTTCACCACATAGAGGATGAATAGAAAATACCATTTATACATATGAAATTAGAGCATCATGCCCTAACTTGGTTCAAAAGCCACATGGAAACCCTGAAATTAGAGGTATATCCTCTTATGGCTACATGGGGGGATTTCAAAACTCTCAATAAGTCATAGTTTTACTCTATTGGGTATGTAGAGAACTAGTTGATGTGGTGGTAGTACCTTAGGTAAAGATAAGGGAGGAGCTCAAATGAGTACACCATAGAATTTAAGAAGATGTAAATAAAACATTATCTCAACCATTAACCCAAATGTATTCCTCAAGTATCTAGAATGTATACATATTCATCTACAAAAGAAAGTGTTTTTTTTAACCCAAAATGGTGGACAATCCCTTTTTACAAGCATAGTAAGTTAGGATCATGAGCTAGAAGAAACCACAATCAAGTGCTTTAAAACAAAAGCAACACTAGGAAGCTTCTAGGTAGAAGAAAAAGAAGTAGAAAGGGGGAAAGACAAAAAGAGAATTGCCTTAACAAACTAATGCAAAGATACCATCAACCACTACAACCACTGTAACATTGATGTTCATACACCAGAGAAGTGATGGAGGTTACATGCAGAGAGTAATCTAAAGAAGGAAAAATAAATATGTTAAAAAGAAAAATATCATGGGCATACATTCATGTAATCAGGTGGAAAGAAACTCAATTTTGTATGAGAATATTTTATTTACATTAGTAAAAAAGGAATTAAATCTTATTAGCCTTTAGCAATGGGAAGAGAAATATATGAGTTAGGAAGATGAAAAAGGATTCATTGTTCGACTGAAGGTCACAAGTGAATCTTATAGTAGTGGAGATGGTCATGAAATGGCGCTGAGATACTCATGACAATCCTATCCCATAAAAATTAGGTTGGGTAAACAAGGAGGCAAAGATAAAGGTAACCACATAGCGTAGAATCAAATTTGTTATTAGCGTTGATTTTACTGATGAAGTAGTTCCACATAATGTATGTGGAATTATAATTGGGATTCTCTATATGTACCTCTGGGATGTGATATTCATGCAAAGAGATAAATAGTATCGCCTCATCAAGGATGGAAAATAATTCATCTTTACTGCACGCAAGGGTAAATCAAATATCTCATTGGTAAGTTTCAACCATACCAAAAGGTTGATTATTTCTAGTAAGACACATGTTTTGTTTTTTTTAAAGAAAAAAAATCTATAGAAGATTCCATGAGATCTCATTCGTCCTTAGAAGAGTGTACTTAATAAGAAAAATAACAACTGGAAAATTTTCTAGAAGTATATAGGAGTGTGTTCCAAGAGCATACAAGGATACCAAACAAGAGAGAAGTGGAGCATGAGATCTAAATATTGGCAAACTCTCCATTTCTAAATATTAGTTGGAAAAAATGTTGTCATGGATGTCAAAGGAATTAAAGGAGTGTTGTCATTGATGCCAAAGGAGGTTTATGGTCTAGGATGTTTAAGGATAGGGATGATGCATATTGTTGAAGGAATTTTGAGTGAATTATAGAAACTTTTATTCTTTGATAGGTACCTATAATAATACTAGTGTATCCCCCTTATTATTATTGTTAGTGTAACCCCTAGTATTATTTTTGTGCCCATGTATCCCACATGTTGTTATTGTTGTGCCCATAGAAGCCCACTATTATTATTATTGTGCTCTTACATTATTATTGTTATGTAGGATCTGATTATATTGTGACCCCTTAGACTCCTATATATACCAAGAATGTCTTATCATTTGTATCATCCAAGAATTGTTCATTTATGTATTTTAAAGGAGGTTTTCCCCTTGAAGAGGACATTTTTTAAGTCGTTGATCTATCTTTTCTTATGTTCTATGAGTTGGTTGCATAATATTTGGTATCAGAGCTTTGGATTCTAGGGTTTCACTTCTTCAAACAAGTCCTCTTGGAATTTTCGCTATAACATTTATTATGCAAGGATAAAAAGACTGACATTCCAACCACGTGGATCTAAAATACTAGTGAACTTTGTGTACAAATTTCAAATATTTGTTCGCTATAATTCTGAAGATATGATATGAGGAGGTTAGGGTTTTGTAGGCTCTAGAATTCATCTCAAACAGGTGACCTAGAAAAAATAGTCATAAATTTCTCTCTCATCATCGAATTTGAATTTCGTAAAAAGTGACTAAATTTTCATGGACTATCATTTTTGGTATATCATTTTCAGGGCTTACGTTCGATACAATGACATGTGGCACTTCATATAAGTTAGCTCTATTGAACCTGTTTATAATAAGGTCATTATAGGAGACTAGGCATACTACTTTATTGAAGAATCCAATCTTGATATGACTTATGGGATTGGAAAGAAGACTCAGAGGCATACCATAGGACAAACTTTTAGACCTTGGAGATATGAAATTATAGACATAAAACATTTTCAATATCGAGCTCCTAAAATGGAAGAAAACATTGTGTATTTTTTAAAATTTTGCATAAATTTTGTTTGAAAAAATTAGTTTGAAGTGATTCAAAGGGCATAGTTAAGCATATATACCATTGTTTAATTCCAAAATACCTAGAAACAAAAATATTGACACACCTAGTAAGAAAATAGAAATTTCTTCTATGATGCATGAAGAAGAGGAAGAAATGCAACATGATATATAAAAATGAGGAGACCAAGTGCAACAAATTTCTCTCTTGCAAAAAGTAAAAAAAATGAATTTGAACCCATGATGAATGTTAATATAGATGGTATAAAAATGGACATGGGAGTTAAGAGAGATGGTATAAAAAGATACATGGGAGTTTTTAATGATGGTTTAGAAGCATACATGGAAGCAATGATGAATGTCAAGATAGAGGGGTTGAAGGAAGGTTTGACAACGTTTCTAGAAGAAAGGCTACCCAATAGTGACAAGGAAATCTATCAAAATCATGATGACGGAAAAAGGAATATGAGTTATGATTTTATAGACTCCAACGTTAGGTTTAAGAACCACCATATTCCACATATTGATATGAGGAAATTTGATGGAAAGGATCTGATAACATGGATACTAGAGATGGAGCAATGTTTTGATCTCCATTATGTGCAACACACACAAAAGGTACGCATTGCATCTTCATATTTAGAACCCAATAAGTTTGTATGGTATCAATGGCTTTGTTCTTGTAAACCACTTGTCACTTGGTCAAATTTACAGAGGAAATGACAACACATTATGAGGATACAAAGAGAAACACATTCTTTAGCCAATTAATAAATCTCAAACAAAAGGGTTCAATGGAAGAGAGCATTGAAGACTTCCAAAAATTGAATATCAAGGTAATTAATATTCCATAGGAGCATAGGATTGATGTCTTCATAGGGACTTCAAAGGATAATGTCCAACATGAGGTTCACCTTTGGGAACCTGATACTTTGGAAAATTCATTCAAGGTGGCAAGAAATGTTGCAAACAAAATTTTGGCAACAAGGAAGTATACTACTCACAACTATAAAGATGGAAGTGTTGTTTCTCCTAGCCTTCCATAACCTATAAGGTTGACACAAAAACAATTGGAGGAAAAAATAGAAAAATGGCTTTGTTATAGTTATGATGGAAAGTACGCTAAAGGTCATAAGTGTGTTGAGAAGAAATTATTCTACATAGATTTCGAAGAGGAGGAGGAAAGGAAACAAGAAACATGAAAAGAGGATGATATATATCAGAAACCGACCCCGGAGAAAGAAGAAATGAATCCAACCATATCTTTTAATGCATTGGAAGGAATTGACACTCCTCAAACTCTCAAGATATAAGGAAATATTAATAAGAAAAAGGAAATAATGTTAACTGATCTGGGTAGTACCCATAATTTTATTCATTGTAAGGTAGCCAAGGAATTGAATTGATTCCTATATCTAGCACCAAAGTGTCAAGTGATGATTACAAATGGAGGAACTATAAATTTATCTGGAAAGTGTCATAATATCAAGATAAACATGGGGGAATATGTATTGAATAATCCAATTCTTTCCATTCCAATGGGTGGTGTTGATGTTGTACTAGAGTCCAATTCCTACAATATATGTGGATGATATCTTTTAATTTTCAAGAACGTTTCTTTAAATTTTTTTGGGAAGGAAAGGGAGTTGAATTAAGGGTTATCACACAGACACTAGGAAAGATAATCAGACCTAATGGCATGAGGAAGATTCTGAAGAAAGAACAACAGGGTGTAATTCCACGGTTATGCTCACTAGAGGCTCACACACTAAAATCATATATTTCTCCAGATATTGAAAAAGTCTTGGATAATAATTCATAGGGCTCCTAAAGGCGTCCCACCTATTCATTATCATGATCATGCTACTCATTTGATTCCACAAAGTGTTCCTCCAAACATCAGACCTTACAAATATTCCTATGCCCAAAAGAGTGAAATTGAACGTATGGTGCAGAAATGTTAGAGGCGGGTATAATTCAAACTAGTCAAAGTTCTTTCTTTGTTGCAGTAGTATTGTGCACGAGAAGTATGGATCATGGTGTATGTGTTTGCATTATAGGGAGCTCAACAAGATCATTATTAAAGATAGATTTCCCATTTCTTTCATTGATGAATTGTTGGATGAATTACATGGAGCAATTTAATTCACCAAGATAGATCTTCATTTAGGATGTCATCAAATTAAAATTAATACTGAATACATTTTGAAAACAACATTAAAGACTCATGAGGGTCATTATGAAATTTTGGTCATGCCTTTTGGCCTTACTAATGCACCTTCCACATTTCAAAGCTTGCTGAATTCCATTTTCAAACCCTTTCTTAGAAAATTTGTGTTAGTATTTTTTGATGATATACTAATCTACAAAACATTTTGTAAGGATCGTGTTCAACATCTTGAAAGGGTGCTCAAAACATTGGAGGATAAAAAATTATATGTAAAAACCTCCAAATGATTCTTTGAAGTATAGGAGGTGGAATATTTGGGTCATGTCGTATCTCATATGGGTGTTAAGGAATACCCTAACAAAATTAATCCTTTAATGGAATGGAAAAATACCCACAAACCATAAACAAATCTTCGAGCATTTCCTTGGGTTGAGAGGGTATTTTCGCATTTTAATTAGTAAATGTGGGAGAATAATAATACCTCTAACAACATGACTAAAGAAAGATCCATTTTCTAGACTCCAGAAGCATCTAAGGCCTTTGAACATCTTAAAGAGACAATGTGCCAAGCACCAGCCTTAGCTACGTTAAACTTTACAAAAATCTTTATTGTGGAATACTATGCCTAAGGAAACGGAATTGGTGTTCTTTTAATTCAAGAAGGAAGACCCATTTCTTTTGAAAGTCATGCAATCAAAGGAAAGTATTTACACAAACCCATTTATGAGAAGGAAATGTTGGAAATACTATGTGCACTAAAGCAATGGTGACCTTACCTAATGGGAAGACACTTCATGGTAAAAACAAAACATGATAATCTTAAATAATTTTTTGAACAAAGATTATATTCAAAAGAGTAGAAAAAATGGGTCACAAAGATGGTGGTTTATGATTTTGAAATCATCTACAAAAAAGGGAAGAAACGTGTTGTTGCAGATGCTCTCTCAAGAAAGGATGAGGATGTGGAAGCATTTCTTTGTGCAATTTCTATTATCCAACCTGATTGGATAATTGAAGTGAGGGATTAATGGAATAATGATGAAGAGGTGTGGACATTCATTGAAAATTTGTAACAAGATCCTAGTACATAGGATACATTTAGCTAGAAAAATTATTCATTATGGTACAAAGATAGCTTATATATTTGTAAGAATTCCCATTTCAAGAAAAATATTCTTCCAGAATTACACACCTTCCCCTTAGGAGGGTGTTAGAACTTCGTAATTCCTCCAGTCTGAGGAGAGGAATCCAAAGGTAACCACAAACCACTTAAAAGCATAGCCCTTCCATCTTCAGAGAAGCCTCTCTCTATCCAAATGTTTAGCCACTTAGATCTTAGGCTACGTATGATTCATAGAGGGGAATAAATTGAAACAATTTTCTAGTAAGGTAGAGTGAAAATCCATTGGGGATACGGTCATACAAAGTTGATTATCTTTGCAGTGAGGGGGTGAAGGGATGAGGGATCTTTTGACAGGAGATCGGTAGGTTTTCCTACTAGTGCTTTCAATTGAACTCGTTGTAGAAGGGTGAGAAGAGGAGAAGTGGAAATGACATATAGATCATCTAACTAAAGGATGAATTCTAAATGCTACTTGATAGCAAAACATAGATTGCTTGGCAAAATATACCAAAGCATTTTGAAATGAATTTTGAGATAAATTTTGGTTAAAACAAACATGAAGACATACATTCATGGCATGGAAATAACATAAGGAAAACTTACAACATGATAAAAGCAGAGAAACCTCAAGAGTTGAAACAAGAACCCCTATAAATCACACCTATGTCATTCATTCACTCAACAATCAAAAATAGAATACACACATTGTTCTTTCTTCTCGTACCTGACCAACCAACCAACTCTTTGCACACTGAAATTCATGAAAATATATACAATTAGATCATCCTTGGAATTATTGGTTCGAGCTCAACCATGTCCCAAA
>APFE031719395.1:0-16716 GCA_000404065.3 Pinus taeda
TCAATATATAAATATATAAATGTAGATTTATTATTATTTTAATTGGAAATATTCAATTAAATAATAAAATTTAATTACCTCTCTCCCAATCTAAATTTCTTATTAGCATAATTCACTACCTTCACATGTCTTGCAACTTTTAACAACGTTGTAACATGTGGATTAATTTCCTTTTTGGTACACAATCTTGGCCTTTTAGGACAATATGGTGTAGTGGCCCAACCCCTATAGATCATTAAGACAAACTAAGAATAACAGAAAATATGAAAGGTTATAATAATAGATGAAAGGTTGTACAATCCAGTGTATTTTTCAAACAACTAATCAATATCAGTACCTTAAGTTTTTCATGAAGATATCATATTGACAGCTTTTGAAAAATGGTGGGAAATATGGGCAGCTACTATCTCTCTTCCACGAGGGTGATGCAGAAAGAGTGATAATATTTCACTGTTTTGAATTTTGTTTTTTGTTAAATCAGAAAAACCAATATTAATGGAGATATTGGTATTTTTTTACTAAATTTTGTGAAGTGATTAAATGTAGCTTTAACCATTCACCTTAAGATGTTTTTTACAATATAATTTCCTAAGTCTATTTAATATCTTCATTATCATAAAAACCAACCTATATTCATCTTAATTCCACATCTACTACTCTTAGAGGGATGGAATCTCTTTATCCCTCTCAGCACTTGGTAGAATTGGAATTAAGATGGATCTAAGATGACAGAATTTCCCCCTTAAATAGTCTATACCCACATGAATACCATGGTATTACCATGGGTCAATACCATGGGTTAGCATAAACCTGAAGCTTAAAAACTACTATTAGTAATTTATAAATATTAATAACTGATTTTTATTTTATTTTTTTCTTTTAATCAAGTTGAAATGTTTAAGTGACATTAAACTAAGATATCCATTTTTACTCTTGATCTACCAAGCCCCGAGAGGGATCAATTTTTTTTTTTCACTCTATGCTAGTTTGTATATCATGATATTTGATCCCTCTCGGGGCTTAGTTTATTTATATTAATACAAATATTAGGGTTAATAATGTTTTTTTCATGGTATTAATAATGATTTGGCCCATAGGCTTCACCTAAATATAATGCATTTTTTGAGTGTTCGTAAATATAAGGTGACTTATGGAGTAAATATAAAAAATATGTTTTATTTATTTACCATACCTCTAGTTTATTAATATTTTTATTATTTACCATACCTATTTTATAAATATGGTATTTGGCCCATAGGATTCACTTAAATAAAGCCTCTTTTTTGAGCCTTCTTAAATAGAAATAGGGTTATGGACTAAATATAAAAAGAGGTTTTATTTATTTACCATACTTCTAGTTTATTTATATTTTTAATTATTTATCATACCTTTGGAGTAAGTATAAAATGAGGTTTTATTTATTTACCATCCCTCCACTTTATTTTTACTTTTATTTATTTACACCCTTGAGCATTCGTAAATATAAGGTGACTTATGGGGTAAATATAAAAAAATGTTTTATTTATTTACCATACCTCTCATTTATTTATATTTTTATTAATTTACCATACCTCTTTTATAAATATGGTATTTTTCCCATAGAATTCACTTAAATAAAAGCTCTTTTTTTGGCCTTCTTAAATAGAAAGAGGGTTATGGACTAAATATAAAAGGAGGTTTTATTTATTTACCATACATCCAGTTTATTTATATTTTTGTTTATTTACCATACCTTTGGAATAAGTATAAAAAGAGGCTTTATTTATTTACCATACCTCCACTTTATTTTTATTTTTATTTATTGGGACCAAATACAACCTCCCAAACTACGCCCCAAACTAGAAAATGGGCAATTTCAAATGAATTTAACATTGCAAAGTAGAAAATCAGGTGATTGTAATGGAATATAACCTCCCAAACCAAGTGAACCGGGTCAAATGATTATTTTCATAGTTTATCCGCCCCTTTGTTTTTGGGCTAAAATGAAAAAAATAATTATTTTTTAAATAAAAGCTAGGCTAAATATATGAAATGGGTGTTTTATAAAAATATCGCCCCTCTCAAATGAAAAAACCTTTAAATTTTTCCCTTCGGCTAAAATTTTCCCCTAAAAATTACCATGTTCTCGAGTTATACTCAATATGAGTTTTTCCATAATCTCCTTAGCGATGAGATTATGAGACGCTCCACAATCGAGGATACAGTTATGAAGACTCCAATCACAAACCTTCAAATTGACATAGAAAGGTTCAACAGTTTCACCACTTTTTAGTTTTAGCAGCCCCTAAGGATATCTTAAGAGCATTGTCCTATATGTTGATAACATCCCTAAATCCTATTTCCTGTGGAGACTCTTCTCACCCTTTTAGAAAGAAGTTGTTCTTGCTTATAATTTGGAAGTTTCAGGACTTCTGCTAGTGGCATATTGATTCCTAACCTATTTAGCTTGTTTTTTAAGCTAAACTTTTTTGGTAAAGGAGATATCAAATTGAAAGAATTAGGCTCGAGTGATGTGGGATTTCCAATGACCTGCTGCTCTTTAATGGTGGATTCTTAAGGAGGCTTGCGATTCTTCCTAGGACATAAATTATACTTTTATTGGAATCAGGCCTCTAGTTGTTTTGCGAATCTCTCTAACAGGGGGTCTCAGAACTCTTGGTCCAAATATTCATGGGAGACCAGAGAAGGCATATAAAAAGAACTTATAGAGTCAACATTTGGATAATCACCTTCATTAGGGTTTCTGATTTGACTGGAAGTGTCATCATCGTATTCATCTACTAGGTTAGCATTATTCCTCAAAGGAGGATGGAGAGGTGGTTCATCAGCTCTTTTCCCTCATTGGAGTAGCTATTGTAGCTGAGGACAATTAAAAGGAGTAGGATTCCAAGGAGGAAAATTCGGATTATGATTTTGAGGGTTAGGGGGATGAGGGAATGTTGGTCTTTTTCCTAGTTCTAAACATTGTATCTTATTTGTTAAGTACTTGATGGGTTTAGACATCTCATCCATCTTCTGCTCCTAAGAAGAAGAGGAAGTAGGAAGATGATGAGAAATATCAGTGAATTTTTTCTTCCCATCAAACTTAACATCCCGAGAAACCCTGTTTCCCATAGAAATGAGATTCCCTTCGTAGGAACAAGCCTTGGCTTGTGCATTAGCCAATGTCATGGGTTCCCTTTTCCATAGGGCATAGGAAAGGTTACTGTCGAGGGAGAAAGTATAGGCCATGATAGCTACCATGTCACAAGGTTGAACCTTAGTAGGGAAATGATTATAGCACTTGGTAAACATTTTATTAAAGTCATTAAAAAATTTGTGAGGCTTGAGGTTGAGAGCAGAGAATTTAGTGAGCCAAAGTTGATTGCTTTTCTTCACACCGTACTGTTGAGTGAATAGTTCGATAACCCTTTCCATAGTATTAATGGTGTGGAGAGCCAATGACCTGAACCACTTGTGGGGTTCTCCTTCGAGTATTTGTAAAAATAATCTCATACAAATATAATCATATTTGGCTCCTATATTTTCACAATAATCTTGGATCATAATTATGTGTTCCTCGGTAGTCTGATCTCCTTCATTATTCAACCGAGGAATATTTTTCTTGTATTTAGGAGGAAAATTCTGTAAAGGTACTTGCATATCGAGGGGGTTTTATTGAGCATTCACCCATGCATTCATGGGTGGAGGTGCATGTGCTGAAGGAGTTGAAGGATGTGAAGGAGGTGAAGAGGAGGAAGATTGAATGGGAGAAGTCAATGGATTATTGGGAGGAGTAGAGGAATGAATGAAGGCTAAGACCTTAGAGAAAGAGAAATATGAGGATAATTGGGCTTGAGAATTAAAACTAGGTGGGCTAGAGGATGTGACTACCCAAGGGGTAGGTGATAAATGGTGGTTTTGTCAGATGTTATCCAGGCATATTCTCCTATTTTCTATAGTTACAAGTACTATTGGGTCTTCTAAGAGGAGAAGAACTAATCTTTGAGGTAGATCTGGCTATCATTCAACAGGTATCCAGGTTTTAAAGGGGTAACTATGTAAAAATACAAAAGAAAGAATTTCTATAAATCCAAAACTATTACAAGTAGATAATGTTTCAATCAATATAAAGAAAATAGTACAATATGAACTTACACAGTACTTGAGGATCAACAGACATGAACTTCTGTAGCGGACTTCAATCTCTGAGAGGTTAACATCATCTAGGAGCATTAGGATTTGGCTGAGCACATTCATCTTCCTACACTAAAGTTTCCAAATTCTCGCATAATTCCTGATGTGTTCGAGAAACCTACAGAAACAGTTCATATAAACCATTAAGTATATTGCATTGACCATCAACCAAACTAAATAAAATATGTGGTTGAACAGTGTTAGAATTAGTCATCCAAAAATTAAACTAATAACTCCCCGACAACAACTCCAAAACAATGTTGGTGCGTAGATTGTTCCCACATATAAACAATTGGGTATCCATTCACTGAGGATGGTGTAGTCCTCCATCTCTAGGTGTAAAGGTTGATCCTCAACACACCACAGGGGGTAACCCTATAATATAATTGTCAGATTTTCAATATAAAAATAATATAAGAGCAGAAGCAAATGTTTTAGTCATAGTAGATAATAGTGGCATCCACAAGAGGAAGGGAATCATTTGACAATATACAATTCTGAAGCGAAATTCCTAATGAGGAAAACAACAATAATAAAATATGATGATAATGAAAGAGTGAAGATTATAGAAATGAGAATATAAAGAACGAGAAAATTAAAAAAATTGGATTTAAAACAAGGTTGCCCTCTGGTTAAATGAAAACATGTGTATCAGGTACATACATGTTTATTCTACTCGACACTAAATAACAATTAATATTATATATCATGACTCATACTCACACGAGAAAAACAAGGAAATTTGGGAGAACAAGGTACACTATAAGAAATATAGAAATGCATTAACATAATAACAAATCATCCAAAGTTGCAATCACTATATAGCATGGATTATATCAAAGAGAGATAAAAATCTAATCGCAGATAACCCAGGATAACTCATCTAGTAATTGTGTTGATAATATCTATATCGGAACACAACACTAAAGTTTTGAAATATAAATGAAATCAAGCCTCAAATTTAGTGACTGTAATCGCAATTTTGATTAACATATGAAATAGAAACAAACAAACAAAAATCGCCAGGAATAGTCTTCAAAATTAATAATGAAATTTGTGTGTCATGTACATGCAATTTTCAGTATCTGTAAAAGTTTCTTTCATACTGCTAACAACCCCGCCATAATAGGAAACTGGGTTTCAAATAGTGGATTTTAATCGCAATAGATAATAAAAATAAAACATGATAAATAAATTATTTAAATGTGGTGTCTCCTTAGTAGCTTTGATGACTTAGACTTTTTATTTAGCCCCGAGGAAGATAGTGTGTGTGCTTCATGTATTTTATCTGTTGGTGCTTGACTGCTAAGAAATATCATTCTAGCCCTCCAATTGTTCAGTGACTAATTGCATTGGTGGAAATCATTCGGTCACTTGAGATGAAGAGGCAAGCATCTGAACTATTATGTTGCATGTAAAATGACTCTTCACCTTAATTAGTTTGTCCCAATTAGCAACATGCATGCAGGGCATAGTCTTGTATTGGGTAATTTCCACCACCAATCAAGATCTGATTTGGTATAGTGGCAAGGCGGTTCAATTTAATTTTGTTTACTCTGACCAAGATAGTAAAATCTCTGTAGAGTGAGTTAACAACAATAGTAGAGGAAACTGATTCTTCTCCTAACATGGACAAACAACCCAAATCCTACTATGCTGCCTTCAATGATTCATCTACCTTAGATTCATCCACAAGGATGAAAAGGAATGGCAAAAGAGATGTTAATATCTGATATAATGGTTTTAAGAAAGTGGTGTGGATGGGGAAAATTAGCTTTAACTCAGGGTCGGGGTTTTTGAAAACACTATGAAAGAATTGAATCTTATCTTCCTCGGCCCATGTAATAAATTGGTTTTATAACCCTATATATGATATTCTATTCCTTCGATTGGAATGCCTAACATTTTGGCAATAATTCCCTCATTAATATTTAAAAATAAAGAGCAGTTGTTCCTAAAATATATTGTTTGCAGCTCTAGTTCACAACTCTCAGCCAGCAAGAATATGGAATTACGGTGGAAATGGACTAGCGAAAGAACTACATGCAAGATTCCAGTCCCATTAAAGCAATGGTCATTAGGTTATGTAGTTGTAGATGAGGAAAGAGTCCTCTTTAAGGTAAGAATGTTAGTGAGGCAAACCTTGGTGTCTTATACTCCTACCAACTCATTAACGAGGGATTCTTTTCCAACTAGCTTAGCAATAACGACTCAAAGGGAAGCATTACAACTATGATTAAAAGGTGGAGAGAAACAATAAATTATAGGTGAATTAATTTGAATCTGGGATGAAAACAACATTCCTATGGTTTTGACAAAATCCTGGCTGAGTTCGAGAAAATATCACGCAGAGAGTTGAAATAATGAGCAAAGTGTGGAAAATATGGTGCAACTAAGGCTTAATGGCATTTTAAGGTGCTCATTAATGAAACTAAGATCTGTATAATTACCATTGGCTAGGTCGCCAACCATGGAAGGTGGGACCCACACTTCGCACAAAATAAAAGAGTTAAACGAAGAGCAAGTTTAGGCGCAATGTTCGTTGATCTGATAACGATCAATGATGATCATGTAATTGGGTCCATGTGGATGTGTTAATGAGTGGGTCACTTCATATGCGATGGGCCCAATAAACTTTACATGTGGGGTTAATCGATAGTCTATGTGGTTGGGAAAGAGTGAAGTGCTTATTTCGCACGCACTTTCGAGTGTGATACCGTATTTAGAACTAGTTAGATGAGCTTTTGAGGGTAATTGAGCTGCGAACCCATGAAAGGTTTAAACTAATCAGGAGTTTGATAAACACTATCCAACATGTCACTTAAAAGTGCAAGTGCTATGGTTCATCATTTATGAGTCATTAACAATAGATCCACTCTTCATTCATCCTCTATTGTTAGAGAGATCGCCACAGTACCTTATAAAGGTTGTTAAAGCTTAATATTTGTAAAAATTTAAAGGGGAAGATTTTTTCACCAAAAGGATCCTATTCCAAATGGTGTCACGTATAATTGGGAATTCACATTAGGGATACCCCTTTGGTTGAAGGACAAATTGGCACTAGAAGGAGGGCCAACACACAAGTTGTGCTTGTTGAGTCTATTTTGAATCTCTTATCATAAGTGGCTCATCCTGAAATCATACTCTCGGGGTGTTTTTCCAACCTATCCCTTGGTAATATGCTAATCCGTGATGAGCCTCTTTATCACTTGTCTCATTTGAAGTTTAATGTCAAGGATGGAACACCCATAACCAGGCACATTTCTAATTTTATTAATTTTTTATCAATGATGAATATTTTTCTTATGTGGCTTTATTCCTCACCATTTAAGGTCTTAATCAATGGTGTCATACCTTACCATATGCTTCCATCCATTATTTTCATCCTTTCATCAAGGAACTTTATCAATCCTTAAATAGGTATGATTACCGAGATGTTCTTAAAAGAATCAATCATCTAATAATGAATCCTAGTGAATTAGTTGAGCATTTCTATGATCAATTTATTCACCTTTGTTATGAATTTCCTTAAGAAGAAATGGATTGGGATTTATTTAAGAAAAATTTTGAGCGTTTTGTTCACATCTCTCTTCACAATGAATCTGAACCTCCTGATGTGTCTACTTCCCCAACTCTTGTAAATCATGAGGCACCTCTAATTTCAGAGGAGAAATATATGATTCTTTATGTTCCTTATCCTCCTCCCTTTTTAGTTCTGATCTGGTTTCCTCCTTGCGATGATAACAAATTTGGAAGATCTTCTAATCAAATTCCTAATCCATTTTCTCATTCTTCTTCCTGTTTTCATGACTTACATTCAATGGAGGAAATCCCATAATGGCTCATGAAGCATATGGTGAAGACTAACTACTCCATATTGTAAGACGATGTTACTATTGATAGCTCTACTCTCGAATTTGAATTGGATTTTTGTTATCCTCTATCATCTACATGCCATGACTCTTCATACTGTGATCATCTCGATCAATCAGCTCCACTACCTATTTTTTAACACTCTCTTGAATTTCTAGTTGTTGGTTCAAATCGCGATCATATACAAGGAAGTGACATTACATAGGTAACTAGCCAACCAGGGTAAACATGAAATGAGAGGCTTCTATGATTGGATTCGACCTCCTATGTGACCTTAAGGAAGTGGAATCAATGGAAACATCACACACAGTCATCCAACATCAGTTTCAGGACCCACAGAAACCAATCCAAAACTTTAGATAGCTTTCCCTTGGGTTATACTAAAGTTTTGACCATCTTTGGCCTCAGTAGCTCTCATTTTATAGGCATGATAGCATCTAGAAACCCAAAGTCACTCTCCCGGGCTTATGTGCCAATGAGTAGGGACCCAATTTGCCAGTTTTCTGCTAGTAACCCCGGGATTGAAGAAATATTTTAGGCCCAGAGCCTAAGTCACTGCCGAGAATGGAGTGATAGCTTAAGATTAGTAAAAGAATAGGAAAACAATGATGCCAAATCATAAGTTTAACAATACCTTTGTTGGGCTAGTTTATTAACAAAAATTAACACAAGTATCCATTATCAATCCAGGTTTGTAAAACTTGGAGGCATGTCCACAATGTATTGATCTCAGATGTAGCCAGGCTTAGAAGATAAAATATGAAGAATTAAGGAAGTGCGTATTACAAATATAAATCTATTTAAACAATTTCTAATTCACTTCTGCAATGTATGAGGGATGAAGTGGCTCTTAACTTAAGAGATCCATTTGTGTCTTTCTTCTACAATATCGCTTGATGAATAGAAATCAAAAATCATTAATTAACAACAGCTTAAGATTCATAAATAAACATTGAAGGATACTCCTAACTTAAGAGATCTTTGGTATTCCTCATCATAATTCACTCGTCATTATGCTGTTGTTAGAAAACTAAAATTGCATAAAACTACTTGAACACAATAAAGATGAATTCTAGTTTTAATCCATTAATTCAATAGAAGGAGGATTCAACTTTAACACTTTGTTGTCTCTTCTTATAAAAATGATCAACAAATTAATATTCATCAGCAACATAAATCATTACACATCAATTCAAGTAAGAAAATTTGAAACAAAACAAGTAAACAAATCTGAAGCAACTAGTTCATGAAAATTAAGCTAATTTAACAATGAAGTGTACTTAGCTTGGAGTGGGGGCCCTCCACCCTTGCCTTGCACACTTGAGGATGTTATCAATTACTAAAACTTCAGTCACTCATCCACACAAATGAACAACAAAAATGGAAGTAGAACAAGTTCTTCAAATTAACTACAAATATTCAAATGTCTTAGCATAAAATTATACAAAAACTACATGCCATAAACCTTTAAAGTTTTATCTTTAAATAGAAGATCATGAAACAAACTGATATAAAGTCTCTCTAAAAAATATATCTACTCATATCCATCTATCCAAGTTGATTCCATCCAATCTATCACTAAAAATATGGACAATCCCATGAAATCATAAAACTGTCCTATTTCCTAAGGATTTTCTGGATGACTGGTCCTGTTTGACCAGTTTTGACCGGGCTTGATTTAAATTGTTTTTACCAAACCAATTTGAGTTAGTCCATTCATAGTTACCAAGCTTTCCATACATGTATCCAGCTTGAGACCAAGTATCCTGAAAATATGACATCCATATAGCTATTACGGGAATTTTTTATTCTATCCAAAAATTGCACTTGAAATTCATTTTTCATAAACACTTCTAGAAATTGCAAAATTAAAATTAAATACCTAAATATGCATAAAATAAATCAAAATCAGGTGGATGTGATGGAAACTAGATGGATAATATAAGAGTTAAGTAAGTTTCCTTAAGCAAAAATGGACCAAAAATGAGGGCAAACGTCTCCCCATTGTTGATTCTCAAGCATGTCCTCATGCTTGTTTCTTCCTCTTGGATCTCTTGACCCCTGCTGTGAATCTTGTTCCTAGCCCTGATGCCCCTTCATGTGTTGCCTATACTAGATAATCTATCCCCATGTTGTGTTCTTCTTTATACATAGTAGCTTTGACCTTTTGTTTTTCATATTTGTTTTTCCACATGTTCTTTTCTCTAAGCCACTTGAATGCCTGTTTGCAAAGTATGTCATTACTTCTCTTTAGTTTGCCTATTTCTTCAGTTAATTTTTAATTCTCCTTAACTAACTTTGCATTCGTTTTCTTGAATGCCTTATTTTCCTTTTTCAAGTGCTTTTCTAGAATCTTATTTATTTCTAGTTGATCTGTTAATTCTTTGATTTTTCTCAAGTGTAACTCTTTTTCGATTTCCTATGTGTCTTTTGCAAATGAGATGGCTGCCACATCATCAAAATAAGAGTCTTTCTCTAGAGCTTCTTTCTCTACTATTTCAATTATATCCTCTACCTGTTTCTCTGTAGAACATGTTTCTACAATTTGTACTTCTTGGTCCCTACTACTTGCTTATATTAGGCTCTTCCTCCTAGGCCTCCTAGGAGTGGATATGGTGGATGTTTCTTTTTCAACCATAACAGTGTTGGTTTGCTTCCTAGACTTGGTTCTAGGATAAAGTGGTGAATTCATAATGCCCCTGGTTTCCTACTCTGTTTTGTTCTATTCCTCAATGACCTATTCTTCATACTGGTTTTGGATTAAAAACTCTCTCCAAATTATGCCCTGAGTTTTTACTTGATTCTCTACCAGAATTTTTATTAGCCCCTGATGATATACTTGAGCTTCTCTCAATTTGTTCTTATTTCTTACTAATTCTATCATCTTAATGAGACTTTGGGAGAAGAAATATGGCAACTTTATTTTTGCCCCTCCCTTAACGTGTTGGAGGAGCCTGATATGATACAAATGTGCACACTATGTCCCCTATCACAAGTGAAAAATTTCTGAATAATCAAGACTAGTTCTCCCCATGGCTCATTGAGCCACTCCTTGTGTATGCCTTTGGCTCTGTCAAAGGCTGCCTTCCTGTTTTTCTCCAAGAAGAAATTTCATGCTTTCTCCTTGAAATGTAGACCTTTTTGATAATTTTCCCATGTCAGTGGAAGGTCCAATGCTTCGGAAATGTATTCCTGAGTCACTAGAATGATTAGGTTCACTACCCTTGTTTGCTCCTGAGTATAGTTATTCACAAATTCTCTTATTATACCCTCACTGTGATCATTAAACCTATGTAGAAACCTTATGAGCCCTGCTTGATACAATTTTTCTATTGTTTCCTTATTTCCTTTGCTCTATTTGAAATTTTGGCTCTACTCTGCAAAATGACCACCACATGGCTTGTCATGACATGCTTTCAAAATTTCTAGTATTCTAACTGTTGGCATTATGAGATAAGTGTTGTCCTTGATGGCAAACCACACCGATGACAAATCATTGTGCAGAAGGTCAAAAGCAAGGATCCGTCTACAGGAATGAAGAGAATATAAATATACGCAGGTTCATTGTGACAAAGCCGCGTATACACGTGGGTTAGGCATTACCAAGTCGTGTATGCGTATGCATGCTCATTCATGCAAAGAAAAGCGCGTATATGTTGGAAAACTTACCTTTGGTCCGTGGTGGTTAGTCCTTGGAACTTGAACCTATGGTTTTGGACCATGGTACCTTGTCAGATGTGTTGATCCCTAGTATTGGATGCATGGTATTGGTTTGTCATGGTTTCGGACCATGGTATTGAGCAAGGCCTAAGACTATAAAAGGAGAAGAAGATCATTAGGCAGATGAGGGAGAAAGTCTTGAATATCTGATGAAGGATGAGATCGAGTATGCAGGTTATGGGTTGCTTGATCTAAGCTAAGGAGGGATCTCACAAGTTGATGGAGAACCAGATCTAAGGATAGATCGGGATCAAATGGTTTGAAATGAACTATCTCTATATGATTGATTATGTGTATTCTAAATCTGTATATGGATGCATGTAATGATCTGAACTGGGTATAACTTAAGTTTGAAATCGCTGCAAATCATGATTGAATAATTATAGATCTATATGCGGGTTGGCTTTGATAAAAGCGCGTATGTATGCGGGTTTGGTTTGTCCAAGTAGCGTATGCACTTTAAATGCATGATTTTGATGATACAGTTGGTTCTGAATAGTGTTGCAGAGTTCAGGGTTCTGCTCTGTGTTCTGGTGATTGTTTTTTGTTGACAGGGTTCAGTGATTCAGTATTGGGAGATTCAGAGATTGATAATGCTAGTGTTGATTGTTTGTGAGCTTCAATGATATTGATGGATCCAATATGAAAATTTGATGAAACGTGGCCTTCAGATTATAGAGTTGTGCTTTAGTGTATCCAGTCTGAAAATTTATGAAACGTGGTACTTGGAGGAGAGAAGATTGTAGGTCGGCACCTACGTACTGGTATCTTAGCTATTACAAGAACTATAGGGGTTGTAGCTCCCTTCCAGGAGAAGCTGGAGAACGAGAGAGGGTTGTAGCTCTCTGCAGGTTGCAACGTGCGTACTGGTAAAGGACTGCACCAGTACATTGTAAAACAAGTTTCTTATTAAAGGAAGATACAAACAAATTGCAGCAGGTGGTTTTCATCCACATTGGGTTTCCACCTTATATCATGGTGTTCATGTGTGCTTCTTGTGTGTGATGATCTGTTCTGTTTATTGCTTTTGTTTACTGTTCATATGGTCAATGAAGTTCTGATGCATTATCTAAAGATCAGCATGTAATGCATTATCTGACTTATAAATAATCTGGATATACGCTAGTTTCTTTAGACACAGTCGCGTATACACACGGATATCCTTAACAGAAGTAGAATATATGAATCTAAGTAAGAAAATGAAAAAGTTTTATTGATCTGATAATACTGATTCACCCCCCCCCCCTCTCAGTATTATTTCCAACAATTGGTATCAGAGCAGGTCCTTTGGTAGAAGTTTGATCGCTTGAAGGAGGTCCGTGGTACGATGGGAAAGAAGCTTAAGAATAAAGCACCGAAGAAGAAGAAGACATCTCAGAAGAACTATGACAGTGGGAGAATCAATTGGGGATTAGGCATAAGAAGCTCTTCAGATTCAGAATTAGATGAAGATGAACTATCAGGTATGAATTTGCTATCCTCTGATGTTCCAGCTATCGTTGCATATGGAAGAGATGAAAGTGATAGCGAAACAACTGAACTTGCTCTTATGGGTGAAGAAGAAAGATATCAAATAGAGGTAGAATTTAGAATGCTTTCAGACATAATCAAAGATCAACAAGATCTTTTGAACAAAAGGGAATGTGAAACAACTGAACTTTCTCTTATGGGTGAACAAGAGAGATATCAAATAGAGGCAGAATTTAAAAGGCTTTAAGACACAATCAAATATCAACAAGATCTATTGAACAAAAGGGAATGCGACTTCAAAGTAGAAACTACCAAACTGAAAGCCAACCTGAAGTTATTCACAGACAAATATCTAAAATTGCTACATGACAAACGAGAGGAAGAAAGCAAGATAAGGAAGTCCTACAAGGACAAACTTCAAAATATGCATGATGAAGTAACATCTCTAAGAAAAGAAGTCAATGAAAACAACACGATAATAAAGAATCTCAGAGATAGATCCAGTGATTATGAAAGTCTTGAAGCTACAACCCTCTCACTAAAAGAAGAACTTGAAGAAGCCAAAAGGAAGAATAAATATCTACTCCAAACTATTGAAAAACAGGAATCACAGCTGGAATGTGCCTCCAGAGTTCGTCAAATGCCGTAGAATGTAAATGAAGAACAAGAAAGGAGATACTCAATCTAAGGCAACAAGTGGAAGAAGGAAGAAAGTCAGAAGAAATTTGAGAAGCATGTCTTGAAAAGGAAGAGCACATAAGTGAGGGAAATATCTTGAAAAGAAATTAGAAGTAAGGATAAGCTTTTACGATTTCAAGATAGTACTAAAGTCTTGGACGATATTCTTAGTAGTCAAAGGTCTCCTGCTATCAAGACTGGTCTTGGTTTTCATGAATCGGTTGAAGGAGAATCTAGTGCACAAGGAGAAGCAAGGAACTCTAAAGAGAAATCTAAAATGATAAACAAGGAGATAAGAGGTCAACCCCATCAACAACCAAGAAAAGAAATTCCTAAAAGAAAATCTTTTACTCCTTACTATGGAAGTAATAGTCGGCCATTTACTCAGATGAATAATATTGAATGTTATGTATGTCATAATCTTGGACATGTTGCAGCTAGTTGCAAAAGAAGAAGGATTCAAGACCATCATGCAGAAAAATCATCTCATTCAAAGTACTTTAATGGATATTGTTTTGCTTGCAATATGTATGGTCACAAAGCTGTTGATTGTTACAGGAGGAATATGAAACATATGAGATGCTATGCATGTAACAAGTTTGGATATATAGCAATGGAATGCAGGAAGAAGTTTCGGGCACCACACCAAAAGGAGAAAACATCAACATGCTTGAAAGTGTGGAAGAAGAAGGAAGTTTAGTCAGAAAGATGTGGCACATCACATGATACTGAGCACAGCACAAACATAACTGACTCAGGGGGAGCTAAAAGTGTGAATCTTCAGTGCCCTAAATCTCATACGCAAGTTTCATAAATGAAAGTCACATATATACGCGAGTTATTCACTGCAAAGTTGCGTATATGTCAGTAAAGCAGTGGGGATAGGCTCAGAAAAAGGGTCTAATATGTTTCAGTCCATTATTTGATGTCCGTCAATAGTTACAGTCTGCTGAGGATGTGTGGAAATGTCTTATTATTTGTAAGATGTTTTGAAGTGTTTTGATCCTAACTTGATAATGATGATGTCTTTATGCTTATTTCTGATATATGCATGATCAGATCTAACAATAAACAGATGGCACAGGTTGAGGGGGAGAATATGCCTTTAATAATGCATTGTTGGCATTATGGTTAATAGTTCTTGGTGGTGATGCTTATATGGCTAAAATAATGCATCTTGCTATGATATGGTTATGATTTGTCCATGATAAAATCTCATATGACTCTTGGGGTTACATAGTTGATGTTCAAATCATATTTTTGGATTGATGGTGCATATATGATGCTTACATGGTGATATTCATAAGAATAAGGAGAAGTACAAAGCTTGAATACACAATATCATTACTTGATGATGAGTCTCTCATATGCTACTGTTGTCATATGCATGAAGATCATATAATACAGTTATGATGCAGGATTCCTATAGTTCTTGGTGATCATGTGGATGAGGATTGTTGACATTGATGATATAAAGAAGCCTTGACAAAATCTTGAGCTCTAGATACTTAGTGCTGGATACATGGAATTATTGGAAGGTTGATTCTCACATATGTTGATTGATGATTATCAGATGAGGGATATTCCCATGTAATGTTACATGGATGATCATGCAAATCTTGATGATGATGACTATGGTGTTTTTCACATATGATATCATGTGAATGACTTATGATGATGTATTGATGCAGACATACCTTGGTACAGGACACTTACAGGTTGCTGATATATAAAAGAGGTTGTACGCGAGTTTTATGAGGAATATCCGCGTATATACGCAAGTTTCTGTGGATACAATCGATGTTGGTTTGAATAAAATCAGTGGACTAGACTCTGGGTGAGAAGAGTCTGATATGGGTCTGACAGAGACCATCTGGCATAGGTTCAGGGGGAGCAGATTAACTTCTAATAATGCATTGTTGGCATTACCTTAGAAGCTCTTAGTTCGTGTACACAAGTTGTTTTGGTTAGAACAGGTGCAGAAGGAGATCATCTGAAAATTGTTTGACAGATGTTGCTGCTATCAGTTATTGGTGACTTTCATAAGTCTTGCTCTAGATATTTCGTCTCTATGTCATGTATCTCTTTTGTGGTATCTCTTTTATGATGTCAAGGTCATGTAACAGCCTATTTTGGTTTCCCCACTATGCCTGGGATGACTGATGTGATGTAATTGGTTGTCATATGTAGATTTCTGATGTATCCAAACTTGGTTGGATGATCCCCACTTGGTTGGGTGATGGATGTATGTATTAATTCCTTTGGTGATAGGAAGGTCTTGTATTGTTGCATAAGTCTTGGTTCTTCTTAAAAGAACATCCTTTTGCAGATCTTGCCTATAGTCAGGGGGAGCATGGTCAGCACAGCAGGATAGAGATTTCAGCATGTACTCAGGGGGAGCACAACCCTTTGCCCTTGATGACAAAGGGGGAGAATGATATTGGTGTTGCCATCAAGTCCAAAGGGGGAGATTGTTGGAATTATGGCACAGGTTTGGAGCTATGGCACAGGTGTTGTCCTTGATGGCTACCTTCTTTAGCAAAGCATGTACTCAGGGGGAGTATGGACAGATTGCTACTCATTGGCATATACAAAGGGGGAGCTCATTCATAGATTTGAGCAGGTACTCAAAGGAAGTATGAACATCAGAATGCTTATCTTGAAAAGAGAATATCTTGGTTCGCCCTTTGTCCTTGATGTCAAAGGGGGAGAGTGATTTGGTGTTGTTGCCATCAAGTCCAAAGGGGGAGATTGTTGGCATTATGATGCATGTGTTGTACTTGATGGCAACCCTCTCAT
>APFE031719404.1:0-17636 GCA_000404065.3 Pinus taeda
CTTTGCTTTTAACCTGATGGCCCTTTTGCTTTTGTAAGATAAATGTGGAGGAGCATGACCATTCTTTAAATAAAATATCAAATCTGCATATTGAGATTCAGAATCAGTGACACTTACCCGATTGATTTCTTCAGTTGGACCAGTGTCGCTTGATTCGGGAATGTTGGAAGCTCCTGCGAATATCCTGCAAAAACCTTGGCCCCTAACAATCTTTGCTGGCCTAATTTCTAAGTCATATTCTTGAAGCGCTGTGACCCAATTCGCCCTTTTTTCACCCAGTTCTTTTTGTATTAATAGTTGCCTAACTGCTGGGAAAGGAACTATTACTTTCGTGTGGTTTTTGAGAAAGAAGGGTCTATAATGCTTGACTGCTTTAAACACAACAAAAGCTTGTTTCTCTACATCAGAGTAATTCAATTCGGCGCCCTGTAGATTTGAGCTAAAAAATGAGATGGGCGCCTCCAAATTGTGATCGTTTAGTTGGGTAAGTACTGCTGCTTATGAAGAACTAGATGCGATAGTATACAAGTTGAAAGGATTAGAGAAATTTGGAGTAATTAAGGAGGGGGCGTTTATAATGGATTGCTTTATCAAATCAAAAGCTTCTTTTTCTATTAATCCCCACTTAAAGACTGCATTTTTCCTAATCATTGCCTGGAGGGGCAGAATAATATGAGAAAAATCAGGTACAAACCTTTTAACAAAATTTATCTGGCCAAGAAATGACTGCATCGATTTTTTATTGTGCGGGAAAGGGATCTCAGAAATCTCTTTGATCCGATCGGGATCAATATAAATGCCATCCCGGGAAACAACAAAACCCAGGAGTTTCCCTTGATCCAGAGCAAAGAATGATTTTTTTGGGTTAAGAGAAATTCCATACCTTTTACACCTTTGAAAGATCTGTTTTAAGTCATGTAAATGATTAGACCTCTTCTTGGAAAACACAGTTATGTCATCTAGGTAGATGACTACTGTTCGATTTATCAATCCCCTAAAAGCAGTATCCATAGCTCTTTGGAAAGTCGCTCCTGCATTTATAAGTCCAAAAGGCATCTTCTGATATGCATATGTCCCCCATTTTGTTCGAAATGTAGTTTTAAGCTGGTCATCAGGATGAACCAAGACCTGGTTATATCCTAAAAAACCGTCTAGAAAGGACATCAATTCAGAACCTGCTACTGATTGGAGTATTTGCTCCATAGTGGGCAGTGGGAAATTATCTTTTAAACTTGCTCTGTTTAGATTCCTGAAATCAATACAAATTCGAATGTCGCCATTCTTTTTCCTGACAGGCACCATGTTAGAGACCCAATTGGAATGTCGGACTGGAAAGATAATCTTGGCTTTAAGGAGTTTGTTAAGCTCTGACTTAATCTGGCTTTCCAAATTTGGATGTATTTTCCTTAACTTCTACTGAATGGGTTTTTGATCGGGAAGCGTTGGAATTGTATGCTGGATAATCGAGGTATCATAAGTCTTTAAGTCATCATATTTCCAAGCAAAAATGTGTTTATTCTTTCTTAATAGTTTAACAAATGCTTCTTTCTCTTCTACAGTAAGCCCTAATCCTAAATTGACATTCTGAGGAGCTTGCTCAGTACCCAAATTAACCAATTTAGACCTTAGGGTAGAGCTTTGGATCTTTGTATTAGTTACAGGTTTAAACCTGTCTTTTATATCATAAAGATCTTCAAGTTTTACCGCAGGCTTAGGAATTGCATTTTCTTGAGGGGTTTCCTTTATTTGGGAGTCATGCTCATCTTCTTCAATGATTTGGTTGTCATAAGACTTTTCAGAAGTCAAGAATTGTAGATTATCATTGTCATGATTAAATACTCTCCAATTAGTGATGTTGTCAGGAATTGAAGGCCTGAAAATCAATTCTATAGAAAACCTATCAGGGTTATAGTCTTCTGAAGGTAGGAGTCTAGAGGCTACATTGGCTAGTAAGTTGGCAGCTGAGTTCTAGGACCTAGGGATGGAGGAAATGTTAAATGCTAGGAAATGAGATGTAAGGTCTTGCACAATCGATTGGTAATGCTTAAGATGATTGGAAAGGCAATGAATTGCATTTCTAACCTGCTTAATGATAATTTCTGAATCGCCGAATACTTTTAGATATTGCACTTTGACGCCGATTGCTTTATATAAACCCTGAACTAGGGCTTCATATTCGGCTGTGTTGTTAGTGCATTCAAATTCTAACCTGCAAGACAGCATTGTCTTTTCTCCATGTGGGCTAACCAAGATGCATCCTGCTCCTGAGCCTTCGGAAGACTTGGAGCCATCAAAATGCAAAGACCAAAATAAAGGAGTATTAACATGCATATTTACAGTTTTCTCATAATCATTAAAACACCTAGAATTATCTGCTTGTGAAAGATTTTCAATTTGAGATGTAAAATGATTAACTGAGAAAGGGGAGGGTTGGGCAATGAAGTTGCCAAAGAATGATTCTGATGAATAGTTGCCCAAAATGTTGTTGTTGAAAGCCACAGGATGATTTTCCTGTTCAAAGTCGGTGACTGTATGGGTCATATGTTTTTCTCGGTCTATCTTTATTTGATTTGGCTTACCTTTATAAGGAAGCCACATGTGTGACCAATCAGTAGAAATGTACCCATGTAATTTTTCGGACCAGTCTCTACTCAAAATCAAACCGTAAAACTCAGGTATATCGGCTATAAGAATGTCAATCCTTTGTACTATTCTGGGATCAGCCGACAACCTGATAGTTACAGAATTGATTTCTCCAACAACCTGTACTTTAGTCCTGTCTAATTGAAAAATATGGATAGCAGACTTCTGGGGTTCTATGTTCAATTTGGAGCAAACTGAAGCTGGCATTATGTTAGAAGATGCCCCTGAGTCAATTAAACAGTTGTGTAGGTTTCTGTTGTAAATTTCATAAGTTAGGAGAAATGGTGGAGTATGAGAGCTTGACCTGTCGCCTATTAAGACTGAATCTGTAACTTCAACCATACCTAGAGGGGGTTGGCCTGAATCATTAGCAGCTTTTGAACTAGGAAGGGGAGTAGAGGGAACAACATTCAATTCTTTAAGAAGTAACTTTTGCTGATGCTTTAGCTTGCTAAGCTCAAACATAGTTATGTTGGCTTTGGTCTTTTTCATGTCATCAACAATGTTATATTCCATTGAATCGGATACCACTAACGTTTTAGAAGTTGAAGGGGAAGTAGAAGTTGAGGGCCGGTTTTGAGGGACTACTGCAGGTGGTTTCTTTGGAGGTACTTTTTCCTTTGTTGTAGTAGCACCTGCGCTCCTTTTCTTTGAAGTTGCCTGTACAGGTTCAGAAGTACTTTTACTCCTGGTGGTGACTGGGAAGGCTTCTTCTTCATTATCAGTATCAGGATCGGGGAGTATGAAATCCCACATTCCATGGCACTCAGCTACTTCTTCTTCATCATCAGTTGGTGGAGTTGCTTCTTCTTCTTCTTATTCCTGGTCTGAATCAGCATTAGATATGACATTAGGTGGCTTTGTTTCCGTTTTCTTGTAAGTCCTAAAAGGTCTTTTGTTTGAGGTTTCGGCCACCTGTTTCTTTATGTCAATCATTTCGTTGGATAATGTTTTCAAGACCTTTTGCAATCCTTCCATGTCATATGGGTCTTTTGGGCTTTTCTTGTTGGAGTCTTCTTTAAAAGAAACTTTTTTGGCTTTTCTGTCTTCCAAGGCAGCTTTCTTTTCTAAGGAATTGATATGCTTTTCCACATCAAGTGCTTCTTTCATGTTTTCTGCTAAGGTAGGTTTCCCAGCCCGATCTACGAAAATGGCTATGTTGGCAGGTAGGGCAGTGATATACCATTCGCTTCGTATTTGTTCACTTGGTTTGGAAGCTGTAGGGATTTTGTTGAGGAGTTTATTGAAGCGAGCATTAAATTCCTTTATGGGTTCCCTATGTTCTATTCTCAGATTGGAGAGATCGTTTATTAAAGTTGCTAAAGACCTATCATCTCCATACTTAGTAAGAAACTGCTCTTGGCATGTATCCCAACTGGTAATTGAACCAGAGGGTAGGGAGAAATACCAGGATCCTGCTGATCCTTGCAAAGTATAAGGGAAAATTCTGACAACAACATCTTCTTCTGTTACCCCTTTTAAGTTGACCAACAGCATGAAATTATTAATGTGTTCTTCGGCCTGAGTTCCATCATCTGGGTTAAATTTAGGAAGCCACTTTTCAGGTGCATCTGGTAAAGGATGCAATGGCGCGGGCATATTGACCGCGCCGGGTCTGGTCCATGGATCTACCATTGTAATAGTACCGGTGGTTGATACTACTATTGGGATTCCATATGTATGGGAAGCAGATGATACTGAAGGGTGAGCAGATTGAGATGTTGAGGCTTCCGTTCCCTGGTGGACAACAATATGTAATGGAGGAGTGGGTGGTTGACTTTGCAGATGAGGAGATAAAACGGATGATGTGGAAGAAAGGTCTTCACTATCAGACCCTTGGTATGTTTCTTGGCCCTTTTCCTTTCGGGTAAAGGGAACTCGATGGGTTCGATACCAAGCTTTTCGCTTTGGAGTCTGGTAAATGGATGAGATATATTGAACTGCGAAGTCGCACTGCTTTGTGATACTTCAGATTTTTGTGGCGAAATCGAGAAGGTCTGAAGTTTATGGATAAGAGACTGGACTTCAGGGGATTCAAGACTCAATTGTTCTGAAGTATGATGGGTGTGAGCAGTGGTAGTTGATTCCTGTTCTTCTTGATTATGCGTTGGAGAACCAACATGCGATCGAGAATAACTAGGAGATTTGGAGGGAGAATTACTCTTAGAATGGCTTGCAGGTTTGGGTTTGCTTGCCATTCACAGTCAGGGTCCTCCTTCTAGAGCCAAAAATGTTGATGCCGCGAAAATCGCTGCACCAACATTGGGGAAACGACCCTGTCCGGACCTTAGTACAGCTCCTTTTCCGTTTGGGATAGTGGCTCCGACTGGGGATAATGGGACCAGTTTCCCAGAAATAGATAAAATGGGATGAGTGAATGTTTTATAAGTAACACTAGTGATAGGTGAAAGATTGATACTATTGACAAAATATAAATAAATGAAACTATCCCAGGAATCTATAGAGCTCTAAAGCGTAGCTTTTGATGCTCTATATCTCAAAGATAAACATATAGATGACTATATCCTTAAGACATAGATATTGAATTATTTAGGATTGCTGTGCTTAAATAGTAAAGCGCAGCGATTTAAAGCGATATTACTACACTTTACACATTTTATATCATCATCGTATACATGATTGATAGTAAAAGCATATCATATAAACACCCAATAGTGGAATGAACCAGATTTGTTGTTATAGCGCATGCATACAATCAATGATAGCAAGATAATTACATAACAATTCACATACTGAAAATGACTTCAGACAAAGATAGAAGTACCATTTGAGCTGCAGGCCAATCTCAGATATCAATCACTATGCGTGGCTTTTCCCTCAACGCATAAACATTCCTCAATCAATGACAGTAGTGCACAATTGAATCAAGAAGTTTCTCCATTAAAGTAAAAGCGACTGGTCGAGTTTCATAAAAGAATAAAGGCTAAAGAACAATAGTGCAAACTTCAGTCTATTAAGTCTATTACAAAATTTTACGACCCCTTCTAAAAACATGAAAGGGTCTATAAATACTATGCTAATCTAAATATCTATAAAACAGAAATGCTAACTAAGCTAATATCAATAACTTCTTGTTGCTATTTCTGCTGGCGATCTGAGGAGCTGGAGGGTGATTCATTCTATTGGCTGCTTTCCTTTGAACCTGAGTTGATTGATGGCAAGAATTGGCTCAATTTCAGGAGGTTTGTTGAGCCGCGAACTGATCTGGGAAGCGTAGGTGGCGTCTTGGATGTCGGGGATCATACATTGAACGGCATCGGTTAAGCATTTGAGGGCGGCTCTTTGTTCATGAGGCTTGATTAGGAAATGCCAATATGTTTCTATGCTTAAACTGTTAACCCTAGCGATTAACCTTCCTCTGCTTTCTAACTCTGGATAACACATTTGTTCCAATGTATTTGCTGTAGTTACCTTTCCGAGTGTACACTGGGAATCGATGTTTGCTATGTAGAGTGTATCATTGACTAGGTCAATCAAATTGCTAGAAGTCAATCTACACCTTGAAGCTGCCCTTTCTGCCTTCAACACCTGTGTGTGCCACTCTGTGAATAGTATGTCCTTATGAACCTCAAGTATTCTTGGAAAATTCGAGTCTTTCCCCGACTTCGAATCTTGCCATTCGAGGTAGGCTATAATAGCTTCATCGGCTTGATTCAAGTCATCTCTTGCCTTTTCTACCTGCTCATTTACAGCTGTAGTTAATTCGCAGAGTGGTTCCGCTTGAGAGAGGTATTGAGCCAAGAGTTTAACTTGCGCTATAAGTGCATCGTTGATTAACATTGCTTCTTTTCTGAATTCCATTATCTGCGAATCTCCTTTGATATTCTCTAACTGTGCTGTAATTTGAGCGATATGCTCATCCTTGGTTTTTAACAATTGCTCATTCGCTGCTTTTAATTGCTCCAAAGCTTCTGTCAACTCATTTTGTTTCAGGATTGCTGCTTGATTAATGTTCTGTTTCTCCTCCTCCCATTGCTTAGCCAATTGGCTATTTATTTGATGTTGCTCTGCCAACTATTCACCTGCTCGTGCTGTCCTCTGTTGTTGTTCTGCTAATTGTTCTTCGGCTCGTATTTCCCTTTGTTTAACATCCGCTAATTCTGTTTGCAACGTGGAGATCTCTTGGTCTTTAGCCTTTAAGAGAAGACTTACCTCCAATGCCTTGTCGATAGTTGCAGCTGAATAAGCTCCAACGTACTGTGACAATTTGGTTAGATCACCGGAGGGATCCAGTTTCTCCTTCCACACTACATTGCCCATGACTGTTTGTTCTGGAAAGATGGAAGGTTGATGAAGCCTTTGTCTCTTTCTCGATCGCTTTACCATGGCTCTGTGCTTTGGGCTGTAGAAGACATTCAATGGAGGAATATCTTCTACTTGGAGAGTGATTTGGTCGCTAGGACCCTTTGGAATTATTTCTACATCCTTAGTTTTAGGTGGGCCGCTGGTTCCGCTCAAAGCCTGAGATGAAGTATCATCCTGTACACTACTACTTTTAGGAGTATCAGTATTCTGTAAGTCTTTTCCTCCACCGATAATGGTACTGAAATGCTGCCATTTCTTTTGCAGTTCAGGGTCTGTGACGGCACCCTTGTTAGTATCGGTGGTGGTTTGTTTAGACTGGGACTCCTTTAGCAGTTGTTCTTGTTTTTCCTTCTCTCGCTGCTCCTGTTCCTTCTGCCGCATCTCTGCCTGCTCCCTTTGTTGGTTGTCCTTGTGCTCTTTGCGCTGCCTATCTTCCTCTTCTTTCTTTGAGCACTCTTCTTGCTCTTTCTATAAGCGCTCCTCCTGCTCTTTCCTTAAGTGCTCTTGTTGTTCTTTTCTTAAGCGCGCTTGTTGTTCTTTCTTCATCTTCTCTTCTCGATCTTTCTTTTGTTGCTCCTCCTGCTCTTTATTATTGGTCTTTGCTGTATCAGGAGGTTCCTTTGTCTGTTGTTGGCCAGGCTCGCTTGATGATGCTGCTTTGGTTGGGATTAATAAATCTAGAGGCAGAGTTTGCAACCTCTCCTCCCTGAGTTTATTAAACTCAACTAAATTTTCATCATTTTATCACATCTTAGCGAGCTGTTTGGCTTGAAATATCGATTCAGCTGCAGAGAAAACATCATCGAACATATCTTCCTTATGATCAAATGTCGTTAATTTGGCATGTTCCAAAGCGGCATATGCAGTTCGCTTTGGGTCAAACGCTCTGTTTGGAATTGTGGCAAGATTTAGAGCTTGCATCTTCTTGGCCTCCTTTTCTGCATGTTTTAAATCATGCAGGGTGAAGACTCCACATATGAAGGGAAAAGTAGGCCATCCCCTTTTATTCTCCTTTTTGAGAGTCTGTGTGGTGCTCTCAGCTGAAATTTGGTAGGCAATTTCCCTTGCTAGCAGTTTGTCAGGGACATATAACGGGAGGACATGAGGATTAGCTTGGCTGCCAAATACTCTAACATAAGTAAAATACTCTTCGCTAAACCAACTACCCACTGCTGGCAAGTCAAAAGAGGCTAGGTAGGAGATCCTAGGAATAGGCTTATCAAAAATTGCATAATAAACAGGAACCATGAAACCATTACAAATCTGATATATGTGGCTTTTATAGGATGACTTCCACATCTTGCGATGGTAGATATGAATGGGCAAGGGGTCTTGTGTGGTCCACCTCCAACCAATAATAGGGAATTCAGAATTAAAAAACAAGGTATCCAAGATATATGCACTGTAGTAGAAGGGGGGAATTTTCCTCTTAGTGACTCTAGCTTTGTTCCTAAAGTCACTAACAGCTAATGCTAACTTATCCGAAAGGATAGTAGCCCAATCCATAATCCAACTGTTCACTGCCACCTCCATGAGAGGAACCATTTCAATGGTAAAAATGGCAGAGTCATGCAAACCCCACAATCTACACATCATTATACCAGCGTAGCAATAAGGAGAACACAGAGAATCGACTGAGTACTTACCGGAGGATTCATGCTTGTGCTTATTTGGATTCTGCCTCCAGTCCTTGATAGGTTCAGACTCAATCTCGTTCTCACTTGCGAATTTATCCAAAAATGCGCTATTATATATCTTCTCTGGCTTAGGCAAATGATACATTTGCCTCAGATCTTCTGGCTTAAAGGACCCAAAAATCCTCCCGTCCTTTGTGATGAAAGTTTGGTCTGTGATGGGGACTTTTTCAATTGCCCATTTCACGACATCGGTGTATGGGAGCATTTGTTCCCGTGCCGCTATCCTATGGAGGAAGGAATCGGCCAAATCCTTAAGAGTGCAGTCTGATTTCTTCAATGAATCAGCGGTAGCCTCTTCTACTGTCTGCGTTGGTTTCTCGGCCTCTAACAAGTCATAAGTTCCTTGCCAAGTTGTTCTGGCAAGGCCTGCGCATGTTGTGTCAGATATCAGGCCCTTCTTGCTGTTTACTACTACTTGTGGTGCAGCAGGTGGATTGGAAACACCTGCAACTTTCTTTGATTTTTTACCCATCGTGCCCGAATCCTTTTGTAAAACTGTATTCTGCACAGAGAGGCGATTTTGGCGTAACACAGAGATAGCAGTAAAACTCACAGTTGATAGCAAAATGAAAAAGAGGAACGTTGATATACTTTGCTTTTGTAAAACGGCGCGGAGACGATCTATAGGCAGATCTTAGGACATGAATTGATTAAGTGACCGTATAGAGCCTGCCACCTTATAAATGCCCATTATACCAATATTTGGTTGAAAATCTCTTAAAGCATGCAATGGGCGTATTGGCGGCCGAGCGGGAGTGATTATGCCTTAATTATCATTAAATTGGGCTCTCCAATCACTTTAACGACTTTTGTATTGAGAACCGTGCCTTATCGCATCGCATCGGAAGGGGGCGCATGACTGGCTTTAACAATTCTTTGAGTATTGCCGATTGCCAATTGCGATATCGCATCGGCGAAAGGCATATGCGCATTAAGGATGAAACAAGGGGACCCGTCGATTTCCGATTGCGATATCGCATCGGCGAAAGGCATATGCGCGAAGTTTGTAAAAATAAGGGCGTGTGCCGATTGTCGATCGCCGATAGCTTATCGCATCGGGGCCTTGATGTGGGGCGCTTAAGTGGTGCACAAGGGGATTGCCGATTGCGATATCGCCGATAGCTTTATCGCATCGGGGGGAAGTCCTTTGGCCATTTGGTGCATCCTTCATGTTATTGCGATATGCGATCTTGCGATCACTTTATCGCAATAGCCACATATTCGCTTTATTTCCGCTTTTGAATAGATATTGCTTTTAAAGTGTTTATTCCTAAAGCGCTCCTTTGATTATTTGACTCTTTTTTAAAAGTCAAAGCTTTGATATCAATTTTATTTTTAAAGGGACCTATTTCATATTTTAATGTTTTTTGTAAATAAAAATAATATGAAATGGGGGGTTGTTTGCAAAGCACAACAATTAGCGATTCACTAGAAGAACCAGTTATCTCTGGGAAAATAAAAAATACTTTAAAACTTTTTTACAATAGAGCTCCAATTATAAAAGAAAATTCTGATATAACTAGGTATATATGCATTCTGACTATCATAGAAGTAATTTTGCTAACTTCCTCCTTTTGCTAATTTGAAATTGATACATTTTAATTTTCAAGTAGGCCTTTGTTGGTTTATTAATGGTAAAAATAGAAAAATCTCCTCAAATCAGCTTTTATAGTAAACTCGCCTGTCACAGGTAGAGCCTCTGCTGCCAGCAAACGTTTATAGTCTCGACAGGGATACCTTTTTAACCATGTAATTGTCCATTGTCCCATCCAATTAAGAGTATGATTATCAGAATGAATTCAAGACATACTTTCATATTTTGTTCATCTTTCTCTTTTCTGTCATTGACAGGATAAAAAGCCATTGTCCTGATTTGGTGGCCAGCTATTGACAATGCCACTCACTGGTAGTAGTTTAGCTGAACAAGCTAGCTCGTGATGAGACTCCTTGTCTTGAAATTTCAAGACATTACCCTGTTTTGGTAGGCAGTATTGGTAATGTCAGTTTAAGCTATTTCCCTATGAACATGGTAAGAAGGCTTGTAATAAGACCTCTTATATTTAACATCTTTATATTTTAGAATTACACTCTGAAAAATCATCATCTTTAATGAATGGGGTGGACAATCACTTCTTTGAGAATTGATGGATGACAGGTTAAGAGTTGAAGATGCTGATATTGAACTGACCTCCATTTCTAATATCAATAACCTTTTGGGGCCAACTTGAAAACAGAAAATAACTCCCATTACTCTTATGCTCTAAGGAGGAATTGATCAAACTTAATTTGTGATTTCAGAATACAATGATACCTAATTTCCCAAAATTGTTTCTTTCGATTGAAAGTTCTATTACTTGAAAGAAAATATTCATGATATTTCTATGAGACAACTTTTTCAAATATAGTGAAAGGTCAATGGAATATGCCTTTAAACTTTATTTCCGAAAACCTACAAACTAAGAAAAAATTCTATAGAAACAAAAAGGGAGAAGGGGTCACCTTCTCAATTGAAGAACTTTTTTAGGATAAGGCCATTTACAGGGAGAGACTCCCTCAAACCTGTTAAGTCTTGCAATAGAAAGGTTGAATGGCCTATTTTCTCACAAATCTGAAATGGTCCAAGCCATAACTTTTGGAACTTGGTGTGTTTGCCCTTGTCCTCATGGGCTTTATCCCATTTTCAGAACTAAATCGCCAACTTGGAATTGTTTTGATCCTGATGAAGCTGAATCAAAAGCTGCTTTGATGATTTGTTGATGCTTGGCATGGGTATCCTTGGCCTTGTCTCTCTCTTCTTCTAGTTTTAGGATTTGATCATACCTGAGCTGAATAGAAGAGGAAGGAGTTTGTTCGATGAAATGCACTAGGGCTAAAGAGGGTAGAACAAGATTTGTAAGTAATATCGCTTCCTTTCCATATACAAGATTGAACGGAGAGGTTCCTATGGAAGCCTTCTGTGTTATCCTATCAGCCCATAATGCGAAGACTAAGGATTTATGCCAATTCCTATGATTTTGTTCAATTGTTCGTTTAATAATTTTGATCAGATTCTTGTTAGTTGACTCTGCCAAACCATTACCCTGAGGATAGTAATTGGCAGAATACTTTAACTTAAATCCTCTTTTCATAGCAAAATCAATCATAGAATTGCCTGAGAAATAAGAAGAATTATCAAATACAAGAGCAGTTGGAACACCAAACCTGGTAATGATGAATTGGTCAATGAATTCAATAATTGCTTCAGAATTTGCTGTCTTCAAAGGGACTGCCTCAACCCACTTAGTGAAATAGTCGGTAGCAGTGAGAATGTACTTATGCTACTTGGAAGAGGGTGGATTAATTTCCCCGATGATATCCAATCCCCATTGATCAAATGGTTGTTCAATGTTAACTGGTTGTAGAGGGAAAGCTGATTTTCGTTGTCTTCCACTAGCAGTTTGGCAGTTGAGGCATTTCCTTACATACTCATGGGTGTCTCTAAAAAGGGTTGGCCAATAGTATCCAGCATGAATAATCTTGTGAGCTGTTGTGTCAGCTCCAAAATGTCCTCCTGCTGGTCCATCATGTAACTCCTGCAACACCTTTTGGGCTTCAGTTTTCTCAAGGCATCTCAGCAAAATAGAATCATAATTCTTCTTAAAGAGTACATTATCAATAATTGTAAAAGTTTTTTCTTTTAACCTGATGGCCCTTTTGCTTTTGTAAGATAAATGTGGAGGAGCATGACCATTCTTTAAATAAAATATCAAATCTGCATACTGAGATTCGGAATCAGTAACACTTATCTGATTGATTTCTTCAGTTGGACCAGTGTCGCTTGATTCGGGAATGTTGGAAGCTCCTGCCAATATCCTGAAAAAACCTTGGCCCCTAACAATCTTTGCTGGCCTAATTTCTAAGTCATATTCTTGAAGCGCTGTGACCCAATTCGCCCTTTTTTCACCCAGTTCTTTTTGTATTAATAGTTGCCTAACTGCTGGGAAAGGAACTATTACTTTCGTGTGGGTTTTGAGAAGGAAGGGTCTATAATGCTTGACTGCTTTAAACACAGCAAAAGCTTGTTTCTCTACATCAGAGTAATTCAATTCGGCGCCCTGTAGATTTGAGCTAAAAAATGAGATGGGCGCCTCCAAATTGTGATCATTTAGTTGAGTAAGTACTGCTGCATATGAAGAACTAGATGCGATAGTATACAAGGTGAAAGGATTAGAGAAATTTGGAGTAATTAAGGAAGGGGCGTTTATAATGGATTGCTTTATCAAATCAAAAGCTTCTTTTTCTATTAATCCCCACTTAAAGACTGCATTTTTCCTAATCATTGCCTGGAGGGGCAGAATAATATGAGAAAAATCAGGTACAAACCTTTTAACAAAATTTATCTAGCCAAGAAATGACTGCATCGATTTTTTATTGTGCGGGAAAGGGATCTCAGAAATCTCTTTGATCCGATCGGGATCAATATAAATGCCATCCCGAGAAACAACAAAACCCAGGAGTTTCCCTTGATCCAGAGCAAAGAATGATTTTTTGGGGTTAAGAGAAATTCCATACCTTTTACACCTTTGAAAGATCTATTTTAAGTCATGTAAATGATTAGACCTCTTCTTGGAAAACACAGTTATGTCATCTAGGTAGATGACTACTGTTCGATTTATCAATCCCCTAAAAGCAGTGTCCATAGCTCTTTGGAAAGTCGCTCTTGCATTTATAAGTCCAAAAGGCATCTTATGATACACATATGTCCCCCATTTTGTTCGAAATGTAGTTTTAAGCTGGTCATCAGGATGAACCAAGACCTGGTTATATCCTGAAAAACCGTCTAGAAAGGACATCAATTCAGAACCTGCTACTGATTGGAGTATTTGCTCCATAGTGGGCAGTGGGAAATTGTCTTTTAAACTTGCTCTGTTTAGATTCCTGAAATCAATACAAATTCGAATGTCGCCATTCTTTTTCCTGACAGGCACCATGTTAGAGACCCAATTGGAATGTCGGACTGGAAAGATAATCTTGGCTTTAAGGAGTTTGTTAAGCTCAGACTTAATCTGGCTTTCCAAATTTGGGTGTATTTTCCTTAACTTCTGCTGAATGGGTTTTTGATCGGGAAGCATTGGAATTGTATGCTGGATAATCGAGGTATCATAAGTCTTTAAGTCATCATATTTCCAAGCAAAAATGTGTTTATTCTTTCTTAATAGTTTAACAAATGCTTCTTTCTCTTCTACAGTAAGCCCTAATCCTAAATTGACATTCTGAGGAGCTTGCTCAGTACCCAAATTAACCAATTCAAACCTTAGGGTAGAGCTTTGGATCTTTGTATTAGTTACAGGTTTAAACCTGTCTTTTATATCATAAAGATCTTCAAGTTTTACCACAGGCTTAGGAATTGCATTTTCTTGAGGGGTTTCCTTTATTTGGGAGTCATGCTCATCTTCTTCAATGATTTGGTTATCATAAGACTTTTCAGAAGTCAAGAATTGTAGAATATCATTGTCATGATTAAATACTCTCCAATTAGTGATGTTGTCAGGAATTGAAGGCCTGAAAATCAATTCTACAGAAAACCTATCGGGGCTATAGTCTTCTGAAGGTAGGAGTCTAGAGGCTACATTGGCTAGTAAGTCGGCAGCTGAGTTCTGGGACCTAGGGATGGAGGAAATGTTAAATGCTAGGAAATGAGATGTAAGGTCTTGCACAAGCGATTGGTAATGCTTAAGATGATTGGAAAGGCAATGAATTGCATTTCTAACCTGCTTAACGATAATTTCTGAATCGCCGAATACTTTTAGATATTGCACTTTGAGGCCAATTGCTTTATATAAACCCTGAACTAGGGCTTCATATTCGGCTGTGTTGTTAATGCATTCAAATTCTAACCTGCAAGAAAGCATTGTCTTTTCTCCATGTGGGCTAACCAAGATGCATCCTGCCCCTGAGCCTTCGAAAGACTTGGAGCCATCAAAATACAAAGACCAAAATAAAGGAGTATTAACATGCATATTTACAGTTTTCTCATAATCATTAAAACAACTAGACTTATCTGCTTGTGAAAAATTTTCAACTTGAGATGTAAAATGATTAACTAAGAAAGGGGAGGGTTGGGCAACAAAGTTGCCAAAGAATGATTCTGATGAATAGTTGCCCAAAATGTTGTTGTTGAAAGCCACAGGATGATTTTCCTGTTCAAAGTCGGTGACTGTATGGGTCATATGTTTTTCTCGATCTATCTGTATTTGATTTGGATTACCTTTATAAGGAAGCCACATGTGTGACCAATCAGTAGAAATGTACCCATGTAATTTTTCGGACCAGTCTCTACTCAAAATCAAACCGTGAAACTAAGGTATATCGGCTATAAGAATGTCAATCCTTTGTACTATTTTGGGATCAGTCGATAACCTGATAGTTACAGAATTGATTTCTCCAACAACCTGTACTTTAGTCCTGTCTAATTGAACAATATGGATAGCAGACTTCTGGGGTTCTATGTTCAATTTGGAGCAAAATGAAGCTGGCATTATGTTAAAAGATGCCCCTGAGTCAATTAAACAGTTGTGTAGGTTTCTGTTGTAGATTTCATAAGTTAGGAGAAATGGTGGAGTATGAGAGCTTGACCTGTCGCCTATTAAGACTGAATCTGTAGCTTCAACCATACCTGGAGGGGGTAGGCCTGAATCATTAGCAGCTTTTGAACTAGGAAGGGGAGTAGAGGGAACAGCATTCAATTCTTTAAGAAGTAACTTTTGTTGATGCTTTAGCTTGCTAAGCTCAAACATAGTTATGTTGGCTTTGGTCTTTTTCATGTCATCAACAATGTTATATTCCATTGAATCGGATACCACTAACGTTTTAGAAGTTGAAGGGGAAGTAGAAGTTGAGGGCTAGTTTTGAGGGACTGCTGCAGGTGGTTTCTTTGGAGGTACTTTTTCCTTTGTTGTAGTAGCACCTGCGCTTCTTTTCTTTGAAGTTGCCTGTATAGGTTCAGAAGTACTTTTACTCCTGGTGGTGACTCGGAAGGCTTCTTCTTCATTATCAGTATCAGGATCGGGGAGTATGAAATCCCACATTCCATGGCACTCAGCTACTTCTTCTTCATCATCAGTTGGTGGAGTTGCTTCTTCTTCTTCTTCTTCCTGGTCTGAATCAGCATTAGATATGACATTAGGTGGCTTTGTTTCCATTTTCTTGTAAGTCCTAAAAGGTCTTTTGTTTGAGGTTTCGGCCACCTGTTTCTTTATGTCAATCATTTCGTTGGATAATGTTTTCAAGACCTTTTGCAATCCTTCCATGTCATATGGGTCTTTTGGGCTTTTCTTCTTGGAGTCTTCTTTAAAAGAAACTTTTTTGGCTTTTCTGTCTTCCAAGGCAGCTTTCTTTTCTAAGGAATTGATACGCTTTTCCACATCAAGTGCTTCTTTCATGTTTTCTGCTAAGGTAGGTTTCCCAGCCCGATCTACGAAAATGGCTATGTTGGCAGGTAGGGCAGTGATATACCATTCGCTTCGTATTTGTTCACTTGGTTTGGAAGCTGTAGGGATTTTGTTGAGGAGTTTATTGAAGCGAGCATTAAATTCCTTTATGGGTTCCCTATGTTCTATTCTCAGGTTGGAGAGATCGTTTATTAAAGTTGCTAAAGACCCATCATCTCCATACTTAGTAAGAAGCTGCTCTTGGCATGTATCCCAACTGGTAATTGAACCAGAGGGTAGGGAGAAATACCAGGATCCTGCTGATCCTTGCAAAGTATAAGGGAAAAGTATGACAACAACATCTTCCTGTGTTACCCCTTTTAAGTTGACCGACAACATGAAATTATTAATGTGTTTTTCGGCCTGAGTTCCATCATTTGGGTTAAATTTAGGAAGCCACTTTTCAGGTGCATCTGGTAAAGGATGCAATGGCGCGGGCATATTGACCGCGTCGGGTCTGGTCCATGGATCTACCATTGTAATAGTACCGGTGGTTGATACTACTATTGGGATTCCAGATGTATGGGAAGCAGATGATACTGAATGGTGAGCAGATTGAGATGTTGAGGCTTCCGTTCCCTGGTGGACAAAAATATGTAATGGAGGAGTGGGTGGTTGACTTTGCAGATGAGGAGATGAAACGGATGATGTGGAAGAAAGTTCTTCACTATCAGACCCTTTGGTATGTTTCTTGGCCCTTTTCCTTTCGGGTAAAGGGAACTCGATGGGTTCGATACCAAGCTTTTCGCTTTGGAGTCTGGTAAGTGGATGAGATATATTGAACTGCGAAGTCGCACTGCTTTGTGATACTTCAGATTTTTGTGGCGAAATCGAGAAGGTCTGAAGTTTATGGATAAGAGACTGGACTTCAGGGGATTCAAGACTCAATTGTTCTGAAGTATGATGGGTGTGAGCAGTGGTAGTTGATGCCTATTCTTCTTGATTATGCATTGGAGAACCAGCATGCGATCGAGAATAACTAGGAGATTTGGAGGGAGAATTACTCTTAGAATGGCTTGCAGGTTTGGGTTTGCTTGCCATTCACAGTTAGGGCCCTCCTTCTAGTGCCAAAAATGTTGATGCCTCGAAAATCGTTGCACCAACATTGGGGAAACCACCTGGTCCGGACCTTAGTACAGCTCCTTTTCCATTTGGGATAGTGGCTCCGACTGGGGATAATGGGACCAATTTCCCAGAAATAGATAAAATGGGATGAGTGAACGTTTTATAAGTAACACTAGTGATAGGCGAAAGACTGATACTATTGACAAAATATAAATAAATGAAACTATCCCGGAAATCTATAGAGCTCTAAAGCGTAGCTTTTGATGCTCTATATCTCAAAGATAAACATATAGATGACTGTATCCTTAAGACATAGATATTGAATTATTTAGGATTGTTGTGCTTAGCGATTTAAAGCGATATTACTACACTTTACACATTTATATCATCATCGTATACATGATTGAAAGTAAAATCATATCATATAAACACCCAA
>APFE031719420.1:0-31912 GCA_000404065.3 Pinus taeda
CAATAAAGTTACATTTCTTTGACTTTGCCTCAAGCTTTGTTCTATTTTCTTTATCAATATGGACAAAGGCCTCACAACCAAAAGGCTTTAAAAAAAAGTAGTTTACCTTTTTACCTGTCCATGCTTCCTCTGGAACACCACCATCCAAAGAACTTGAAGGCCCTCTGTTTATTAGATAAACAACAGTATCTACAACATTTGCCCAAAACTGTAAAGGAAATCCTGCATGCAATCTCATGCACCTTGCATGCTCCATGATTGTTCTATTCATCCTTTCTAACACACCATTTTCTTGTGGTGTTCTTGGAACTGTCTTCTCTCTACAAATTCCATGCTTTGAGTAGTACCTATCAAACTCTTTGCTGCAATATTCACCTCCATTGTCTGATCTAAGACACTTTAATTTCTTTCCTGTCTTAATCTCAACCAAAGCTTTCCAATTCTTGAAGGTATCAAATACATCAGATTTATTCTTAATACAATAAATCCAAGTTTTTCTAGTTGCATCATCAATAAAAGTAACATAATAACGAGAGCCACCGAGAGATGATACCTAAGTAGGTCCCCATGCATCTGTATGCACAAGCTCTAATTTTTGGCTCTTCTTTTCTTTCCCAATTCTGAGAAATATGACTCTCTTCTATTTTCCATAAATGTAATTCTCATAGAAGTCCAAATCAACATTCTTCAAACCCGGCAACAAATTCCTTGAGTGAAGAATCTTCATCCTCTTTTCACTCATGTGTCTGAGCCTATGACGCCATAATGTTGCATCTGCTCCTTTGGAAGTTAAATCTTTAACAGAGTTAGAAATACCATTGCATAAATACAATGTACTAACCTTTTCGCCTTCGCTATTACCAGAGCTCCTTTGGTGACCTTCCAAGCTTTATCTGCAAAAGTTGTCACACAATCTTCACTGCCTAACTACCCTATTGAAATCAGATTTTTCTTTAGATCTGGAACATGCCTTACCTCTTTTAGTAGCCATTGGTTTCCATTCCGCTGTTTTACAAGAACCTTACCCATTCCAACAATTTTACAAGGTTTATCATCACCCAAACAAACTTGTCCAAAATATCCTTGAACATAGTCATGAAAGTATTTCTTATCAGGTGTGGCATGGAATGAGGCCCCTGAATCTACCACCCAAGAATGAGTAATATTTTTGAAAGAAAGAATCAAAGCATCTTGTAACACCTCTCTTGTCACATTTGCTTCATGATTGTTTTCTTGTTGTGCATCTCATTCTTTTCCCTTTCAAGATCTACAGTCTTTCTTTAGGTGTCCTTTCTTTCTGCATTTCCAACACACTATCCCTGATCTAGACTTGGATCTGCCTTTCCTTGATTTACTGCAATAACCTGAGCTCTTTCCTCTTTCCATTTTTCTTCCCCTAGACTCTGCACTCAAAGCATTACTCGATGTCTCACCGAAGCTTTTTTGTCGCATTTCTTCATTAAAGATAGCACCGACGACATCATCAAACTTTAAATTACTAGATCCAGCAACAGAGTTACTAATGGCCATTTCTAAACCATTACAACTTTCTGGTAATGAGCACAAGAATAATAAAGCTCTAACTTCATCATCAAAGTTTACCCCTATAGAACATAACTGACTTGTAACAATATTAAAATCATTTAGATGGTCTGCAACAGATCCACCTTCCTACATCTTCATATTAAATAATTGTTTCATAAGAAATACCTTGTTTGAGGCCGAGGGTTTTTCATATAGTTTCTCCAATGCCTTAATCAAACCCTCCGTCATTGTTTCCTTCAAAATGTTGAAGGTGACCAATGCTGTGAGGCACAACTATACTATTCTGAGTGCCTTTCTATCAAGAAGGTTCCATTCTTCATTTGTCATACCCGTCGGCCCTTTGTTTTTCCGCCTAATGGTAGGTATAGATCTTTCTGATATAGATAATCTTCCATTCGTATCTTTCATAGCGAGAAGTTTTGGCCATTAAATTTCTCGACCCTAAACTTACGATCTTCCGCCATTGCTCCCACTCAAACAAGGAACCCTTCTTTCCTGCGAGTTTATTAACCAAATAGATCTTCGGCTCTGATACTAGTTGTTAGAAAATTATATATTACAGAGCAATGGAACACATAAAATATTGTAGAAATATAAACACAGAAAATGCATAAAACAAGAGAGACACATATATACGTCATTCACCCAGTTTGGGCTATGTCCACCCTGAACAGCCAGTCCTTCCTTTCTATTATCTAGCAAAATGAAGAGACACAACCTACAGCAGATCTGCTGTAATATCCTCTATTTTCTCTCACAGTCTCACCTCTCTGCTTCTCACTCAGAGAATACACATCTATTACATAGCCTCAAATACAATTCCCCCATACAAAGAGAGGGGTTGCCTTCTAGGGCAAAAAGCCCTAAACTAAACATAAATTCCACCATCAGATCATCCTCATAATGAACGACCCAGATTTACTAGAAATTACTATACTTTTACAAGGCAATTTTACATTTGTTTTTAGCTTTTGCCAAGGGACTACTGGCACCCAAACCCCCTAGCCAGGGGGGATCAACCCCAAACCCCCATGGTGTACAAACTTCTTGGGGTATACATCGAGCTGAAACAAAGACCTCTAAAAAATCATGCTCCATACTCAACAGCACTCACAAACTAAATTGCAGCAATCAAGACACTATAGGTGGATGGGTTTTCTACAATAGTTTCATCTTGTCATCAGATATAAGAAAGACATACACAATAAAGTTGCAGATATGTTGTCTAGACCAATCATAAATGCATCTACTATACTTAAGCATAACTTAGTATTGCATGAAAGCTACATTGAAAAATATGCTCAAGATGTAGATTTTAAATATGTATATGCAACTTTAAGTCATGACAAACAAGTAGAAGAATTAGATTATCATGTTAAGGACCAAGTCTTGTATCATTTGGGAAATTTATGCATTCCTCAACTGAAAGAGTTAACATAATTCGAGAAGCACACACTTCTCTAATATCAGGTCATTTTGGTGTAAGTAAAACAGTTGTACAACTGCAAAGTTTCTACTATTGGCCAAGAATGCATGAAACGGTTTCTAGATATATTAAAGGGTGTACCATGTGTGCTAAAAGCAAGCCCAACAATATAAAACTAAGCTTGTACAATCCACTTCCAGTTCCTTCTCATCTTTGGAAAAGTGTTTCCATGGACTTTGTTGGGGGACTACCAAAATCTAGAAAAGGTCATGATTATTTATATGTTATTGTGGACAGGTTCAAGAAAATGTGTATTTTGATACCTTGTAACAAGTAGATTATAACTAAACAAATAGCAAGTTGTTCTTTCAGCATGTATTGGCTCATTTTGGGTTACCAAATTCCATTATATCTGATCGAGATTCTCGATTTTTTGGGAAGTTTTAGTCAACTCTATGGGAATTTATGGACACTAGAATAAAGAAGAGCATAGCCTTTCATTGAAAAATAGATGGCCAAACAAAGGTGATCAACAAGACAATGATCCAATTTCTCAGGGGATATTGTAGCAAGCATCCCAGGCTTTAGGATGAACATTTATGTTATGTGCAACATGCTTACAACCATGCTAAACATTCTTCTACACAAAGATCTCCTTTTGAGACTTGTTTTGGTTTTACACCAAGGTCTCCCTTGGATTTTGTCTTTAGTAAAGACATAATAGTTGATGGACACAGTAATGTGGACAAAGAAACCAAGTTTATTGAACAGATCCAAGAAATTCACCAGGCAGTGCAGGAACAATTGGAAAAGAGCAAAGCCAAGTACAAGGAAAGGCATGATAAGCATCGAACTGAGCATAGCTTCCAAGTTGGTGATCAAGTCTAGATTTACATCAGCAAAGACAAAATGCAGGGTGAAGGTAAGAAGCTGAAGACAATAAGGTATGGGCCTTTCAAGATACTTGAGAAAATTGGTGAGAATGCTTTTCGCCTTGATTTACCAGCTTACATGCACATCTATTCAGTAGTTAATGTAGAAAACTTGAGACTGTTTGAACCTTCATTGATTGAAGATCCTGAAGAGCAAAGTCAGTTGCCTTCTATTGATGATATGTTACCTGAATATCTCAATGAGTTGCAGGAAGATACAGTTCTGGATAGGAAGGTGAGAACTACACGCAGTGGGGATGTTGAGTACCTGTGAATTGGACTCAAAGGTTCAAAGCCAAGCAGTGCAAGATGGATAGAGATTGGACAACTGAGGAAGTTGTATCCTCACTTGATTGATGCTTAAAAACCATCTTTTGGTGGTCCAAAAGCCTTTTTTGTAGGAAGGCATGATAAAAAATGGATCCAAAAACCATCTAAAGTCTTCAAAATCTTCTGAAAAGATCAAAACTATCGCATAAAGAAAACCTTTGAAAAAGGCCGATAACACTATCGGCAGTGAAAAATAGTAAGAAATAGTGGAGAAACAAGTTATCGGCAGCGATGCATGAGAGCCGTCGGATTTGGCCGGTCAATGGTCCAGATCTGATAGGCACATCGCAATTGGTGATGGCAAGCAAAGGCAATCAGGGGCTATCACATGACAGTTGTGATCACGATCAACACGGGTCAACAAGGACCTTTGGTCAAGTGCGTAGATCGACGGCCCATGTTAATATGTAATATCATAATCGGCAAACACAAAGGAGAGATTACAATTGTCCCAGGATATGTGCGATATGTGATTGCGATCGCAACATCGCATCGGAGTATTTCAATAGAGTGGGGCCGATATAAATATGATTTGCAATAGCCAGACCCGATGAAAATATAGATGATATTATAAATATTTTGAGATCTGAAAAACAAGGTTTTTCTTTGTATTTTTCATTTTCATTAAATAAACGAAATACAAAGGAAAAAACACCGATGCAATGAAAACGGGCCCAAAAGGGTTTACTAATGTTGTTATATATGATTTCAAGTCCGATAAAGCCATTCTTTGGGGTTTTTCAGTGTTTAATATATTTTTTTAATACAAAGGAAACAAGCGGGATTTCAGACGGCCAAAGGCGGTAAGTGGTTTGGGTCAGGCTCCACTCGAGCCCATACATTGGCTACCATGTGTCTTGGCCTTGGAGAGAGAAAACCACTCTTTTTGAGTGGTCAACCCCCATATAAACGAGTTGCCCGAATTTTACCACAGCCGTTGGATCTCTATCTTCCAGATCAATGGTGGAGATGCGATACATAAGATAAAGGAAGACTCGATTGGAGTTATAAGCAGATTTATGAATATTTGAAGTCTGATGAACAATGTTTTGGTGGATTTTCACAGTTTTGTGTGTATTTCTCTTTGTTAACAAAAAATGACCAATTTTGGGATTTCAAAGGCCTGATGACCCATTCCATTGTAGAACAGGTGGCCACCATTCCTAAAAGCGTTTACCAATGATTTCTAACGCTCAGAGGAGAATCTGAGCGGACAGGGGCCAGGAAGCCAGAGAGCCCGAGAAGGAGAAATGAACAGACAATGCAGATTGGATTTAAAGCTAGAGACTGATAGAAACAAGGGCAGGCAATATTGAAAGTAGTGTTGAGATAGAGAGTCAGTGAGGAGAGTCTGTGTACCTAGAAAGACTTGGGGAATCCAAGTAAAGCCTTGTTGTTTTATATCTATTGTGTGAGACTCAAACTAAGCTTACTTTTGTAAAAACTTTGCTTCTGAAGACATAATAGAGAGGTCACCACTAAAGGTTGGGCCAAGAGACGTAGCCCAGGAGTGTTGGGTGAACTCCTTATTAAACTTGATGTGTTTATGTGTGTTGTCTATTATGTTCTTTTACAGCTTCATTGTCTATGTATTTCACAATCTTATCAATCCATTGCACAAAGTAACATAGGCAAATCCATGCACATGAGTTTGTAATACCTTAATAATTGTCTTAGATCTTTTTTCAGATCAATGGGGGCCCAAAATACTTCAGAATATTCTTAAAGAATAACCTTGCAACCTATTCCATAATGTAAGAAATGTTTGTTGTAATGAATATTGCATACTTGGAAAAAAGGTCAACCATAACTAAAATCCTAGTATATACTTGTGAAACTAAATTCCAAGTTATCAAGTCCATAATGACACTTTCCCAAGGTCTTTCTAGCACTAGAAAAGTTGGAGTGTACCAACCTTCATTTTCGTATCATCCTTGTGTTATTAGAAAATAAGATAAGTTTGGAAATATTCTTCCATATCTTGACTCATACATTCCCAATAATAACCTCATTCCAGCAATGGCATTTCTCTTCATTATCCTTGATGGCTTACCCAAAGAAAACCATTGCACTTTCAAGAGTTCCCTTTGAATATTAGATAACATAAACACATATATGAAACTAGAAAAGTATAGAAATCCACTATCCATACAAAGGTGTTAAAGGCTATGGGATCCATGTGCATTCCCTATTTAATATTCTCTTTATATCCTATTAAATATTACATTTTATTTCCCATATGCATTTAAAACTCATCCTCCTCTAAGGTTGCAAGTCATGCCTTCCTACTTAATCCATCTAATATAGCATTTAACATGCCTAATTTATAGTTAATGGTTATGTTGAAATCTTCTAAGATGTATTTCCACCATTCCTACTTAGGTGATAATTTTAGTTCAATGGAAAAGCAAATATTTGCCACATTATCCATATTTATAATGGATGGTTTTCCTAACAAGTAGTGCCTCCATGTTTCCACACAATATACAGTTGCAACCACCACTTTCTCATCGATAGGGTGCCTCCTTTCATGACTATGTAGATTTCTACTCTCATAGGATACTAGATGACCTTCATATGACAAAAATCATATAATGGAAATTTTAAAGCATATGTATGTACTTCAAATGACTACTCAAAGTCTGGTCAAAACAACACACCACCAAATCTAATGGATATCAATTTTTATGGTTTTCATGATCAATACATGATAATCCAAGCTCATCCATAATTATAGAATGTCCTCATTCTTTTGGAAGAGGATTGGTGTTCCATATAGGGACATAATAGGCTTGGTGAAGTCAACATGAATGAACTCAATCAATTTCCACCTCAACTCTTCTAGATTGGATCCAAAACATCAATATGGATCTCTAATTGCAAGCTACATTCCCATTTCAAGATCAATATCATGGTCAACTATGAGCCTAATTGGGGACAATTTATGCAAATAATTTGGCATCTAACCTGCACACTCATCTAATACATGATTAATAAGTGCTAGTAAAACATGCATCTCCACTTTAAATTTATCCATCTACAATATGTTAAAGTATACAAGGCTCTTTCACTCGTTTAATTGTACATGAACTATGGATGAAACCCTAGTTGTTTCCTTAGCCTTAGTATTGACTACCTTAACTAAAACATTACATTATCCAACTCTAAGTTCAAGTTCACTTGCTAAATCCTTCTTCGAGTTGTGTATGGAACCAAAATCAACCAATACCTATATTTTTCTTCAATTTCCAATCAAATCCAAATAAATAAAATAAATAAAATGTTGATTCAAAATTGAGGTTATCTATTTTGGTTTCAAATATGAGCTTACAAGTCTCAAACACTAGGGTGATTTTTGTAACCTTTAGATGGAAAAATCCTCAGTGCATTTGAATATTATGAGAGCGAGAAATAAAGCATGAATTCTAGTTCATTACAAGTATATTCCAATACTGAAGATATGAACATATGAGTAGGAAAAAATCAATAACACATGAAACTTTGAAAACTTTCAAAATTCTGTAGAGAGGAAACTATATAGATCATGAAAATACCATAATACACAAAAAAATTTTCTGAAAGATTTCTAAAGAGTTTGTCCTTCTTTTTCATACATTATATATCAAAATGTACAAAATTTTAAGATCCATAATATCTGGCAAAGAAACCATAAAATATTACATTATTTTAATAATGCAATTTACTAAACAAAGTCTATCCCTATTGAATAAACCATTAGAAAAAAACCATACAGTTTGAGACTCTGAGTTCCCATGTTCAGTTTGTAATGGCCTTTGTTGCCTCTGTAAGGATCCTTAGCTTGTCCTATTTTTTGATTTCCCTCATGGCTCTTTTTCTTTTCTTTTGTGGGGTCTTCTCAACTACTAGAGCTTGTGGCACCAATTCTGCTAACATCCCCTGCTTATCTCTAGCAATATCATCTTCCTTTTCATCTTCAATGACAATTAGCTCCTTAAGCTTGGGATTCAATTTAGCTTTAAACCCCAACCTTAGTTTGTTCATGGTTTTGGTTCACGGCCTCCTTACATAATATGTTCTAGGGTCACGTTTTATAGGGTCTTCACCCTCCTTTTGGGCCTTCCTCCATGGTCTCATCTTCCTTAGTCTCCTTGACTTCTAACTGATGTCCTCTAGTCCTTCTTCTATAAGCCCTAGAAACTCTTAGGCTTATTATCCTATTAGGGTTTTCTATTGTTTTTCTAGAACCTCGTTGACTACTCTCGGCCTATATATCAACAATTTTCTTCCTCTTATGCCTTCTCGAAAAGGGGCGTCCCAATGTCCTCCTTGGATGTTGCGCTTTCATGTTCATTTCATGGGTGTGTAGCATATTGATCAAACCTTGGTGGTATACATCATGTGGGCACCAAACCCTCCTCTTTCTTGCAGAAGCCACCATCTTAACGAAACTTTGATGAAGGTAGAAAGCCAGGTTCATCTTGTTAAAACTAGCCAAATGTACAAGAAATCGCATATGGTATAAGAAAACTTTGGAGAAATGACCATCACATGTCAGATAAAGTTGAATCTTCCTCAAAGGCTCAACCCATTCTATCTTTTAAAATTTTTATGTGCACCGCAACGCTCCAACGAGGATCATGAATGTCATCCTTCAAGAAATAATTTAGATTTACTCCTTGCACCATCTATGTCTTAAATTATATTTTCCACTCAGCTAATGTTTTCATTGCCTCCACGATACTTTCTTATGTTACTTGAAATATCAGCCCTTCAACCCTAGTGCTAGTGCTATCTGTTAGCCTCCTGCTACAACAGGTTACTCATCTTTCATGATTGACATTTTTACATGCCAAATATGTCATACTTTGCACGCTGCAGTGTTCCATATTTGCTACAGAGGCCAAAGAACGATGCCATGAGAGTGTGCCAGTTCAAGTGCCACTGCAGTGTTCCAATTTTGATGTACTATTCCATTTTTGAAGAATTTTCAGTTAAAGGGAGGTCCAAACAGTTTAATCTTGGTCTCCCTAGGTTTCGATTTCCCGTTTTAGAATATAGAGAATCACCATCTATCCAAACAGCTTAATCTTGGCAGATTCCTAGATAGATAGAGAAGCAACGGTGCTCAACAGCCTAATCTGAGCCCTGGATGAAATAAGTGTAGATATAGATAGGAAGACAGTAAAAGAAAAATTTAAAAGCTGGGTCTGCAAGTCTAAGTGGACCCAAACCAAAAAGAATAAAAAATGCTAGGTAAGTAGGCTGGGTAGGTAGTTTTCAGGTTGCAGAATGTTGATTTGTGATCAATTTCATGTTTTCAAGTGTCATATATGTTCAAGTCACAATTATCAGGCAGTTGCCATTTGAAGACTCAAGCGAGGCATGTCTAACTCCCCCTCCTTCTTCTTTCCTCAATCACTTACTAACTTCCCCAAAGAGGTCAAGATCTGCTTGATATCTCTCAATTTCATCATTTTCATATCAATTGCCTTGGTAAAGATCTGCTTTGCCCAAGGAATATTCATACTCCCTTTATAAATCATTTTTCCCCTTAATAGCCTAAGATTCACATACTTAGCGCTTTCTCATCATGGTCATATTAACTACTAACTTTACTATATAGCTCCTTATCTATTTCCCCATCCCCTACTAAAAATATGTTAATACCTCCCCTATATACTTATCCCTTCCCCCTGGTTGAAAAATAACCATAAGTATCCCTTGGGAATTACTAAGTTTGCCTGAAACTTAGTAAGAACCCTCATGTTGTTTACAAAAACCCCTTCTAAATGCATTGGGACTCACTCCTATGCATAAAACCCATGCTCTGCCCTTTCTCCTAAAAACCCCACATTCAAATATCTAACCTCGCGCAAATTTAACCCCAAAAACCCATTTTTCGTAAAGTTTTCTACCCTTGCCGAATTAAAATTTAAAATTAATTGGCGCGTGGGCCCCTTCCTTATCCATCCGCCACCTCGTCTTATTTGCCAGCCGTCTGATCGCCAAAGCCCGAGATCTGCGGTGGGTGGGTCTTTTTGTGCCCCGACATGCCGAAGGTTAGCGCTCAGGACATCGGCGGTTTTGTCGTCATACTCCCGCCATGCATCGCCCTCCCGGTTGTGGCGGAGCCCCCCTGCCAATACCACCCAGGCGCAAAAGTGGTGCGCCACAAACCAGAAACCACCCTCCCCTTGCGTGACGTAAGCACCACGTCACCCTCCAAGTTGCTGCCATCTCACCCCTTCCTGCCTGCGTCGGCCTGCCACCGTACTGCCACATCATCACCCCACCGTACTGCCACATCACCCTGCTGATGTCATCATGTTGACGTCATCACAGTACAAGAGGGTCCCACCGCTGATGTCATCTGCCGTATCGTTGACGTCAGCAGCTGAAAAAAACGCGCAAGTGCGAAATCTAAGCTTCGGAAGCCCAGAATGAAATTCTGAGATAGTTTTCGATGCGCTAATCGCGCATTGATACGGGAAATGGGCCAATTGGGGAATCTTTGGAGAATCTTTTGATGCCTCAGCCGTTTTTGCGCCGAAAAGGGTAGAAAAGGTCCGATTTTGCAGTTTTTAACATGTCAGCATAAAGAGAGAGGCCCGATTCAGGCATTAAAGAGTATTAGAGCAAATGTGAAGCCAAAATCCATGTCAAAGAGTATCAGGATGCGGAAAAGTGTATCAGTGGGGATTTTCTCAGTGCTCGAAGCAGATAAAGCATTAAAGAACCCTCCAGCAAAGTCAACAAAACAATAGATGCCATTAAAGAGCTCTCAAATCACACTTATTACACATCAAACTCACATAAGATCAGTTGATCAAACCTCAAAGCAAAGTTATTGCAAAAGCATTGCACCAAGTCACAGAGGACACTACATTAACTCTTTTTGATCCAGCTGCTTCTGGCGCAACTCAATAGATATTTTATTTGCATTTAATTTCAGCACAAGTTTAGGTTTAAAAGCTTTTCCCGCAGACCTGTTTAGGTCAGCTGTAATAAATACTTTTGGATATTTTACCTATAAAGGCCGATCTGAACAATGTAATGAGGGTTGGTTTTTGTGGGTTGGATGTTTTGCTTAAGCAGAGACTCGCACTGTATATCTGATAATTTCTATAATCAAAGACTGCTTACGAGCTTGGAGAATGAATTGTTTACTGTGTTTAATGGTTGAAGAGTGATTGTGGAATTCTTGTGCTGGTACATGACCCAATAAGTGCTTCTTACCTCTATTTTCCATTCATAAATCATTATCTAAACAGCAGAAAGAAAGATTAGCTTAGAACTTGTTTAATTTCACTCTATGCTCAATTTCCGCTGTTTCTTTATGTTTTTCATCTGTTTTAGGCATAAATATGAATTCCACATGGCTCATATTTTCCCTAATTCACCATGTATGGGAAGTTATCCAGGGATCCTTAACTGCCCCTAGATAGATCTCAGTTTCCTTCCCTCTGTTAAGTTGATTAAGAGATTCTTAATTACCTCTCATTCCTTACATTTCACTCCATCTCTTTAGCTTGAAGGTTGTTTCATGTGCAGCTACCTTGCTCCATGTTCCTCTTGTGATTGAGAAAGCATACCTGCAATCCTACTCCTTGACTCCATGCCCAATGGTTTGAAAATTATCACTCTATGCATGCCTCTCTGCTTGAAAGCATCTTCCTTCCATCCAAACACCATCCAAACATAAACAAACCCATTGAACCCAATAACTAGCCTAAAATCATCATCAACAAAGCTAAATCATCAAGAGAGAGCCCTCTCTGATTGCAGGTGGGCTAGAACCTGCAATTCAAAGATTGGTTTGTGGTTACCTCGGCCGTATCCCTTCAGGAGCTTAGGGACAACCTGAGTGATAACATAATGGCGACTCTGCTGGGGACCTCCTCAGATAATCTCACAAAACCAATCCAAAGCTCCACAGAGGAAGAAACAGACCTTTAAAAGTTTCTGTTTAACTTATACTGTTAGAAAAATCCCCAAAAAACATTCACGATATACAAGATCAAATCCGGACCAAAATACCCCAGCTGTTTTTGAAAACCCCAATATAATTCCTAAGATCCTTAGAAAACAAGAGCAACAAGAAGGTTTGACTGCTTCCAGTCCTGAAACAGTTCAACATAGCCATTTTGCAACCCCTGTTAAAGTATTGTTTCGTTCAAACCCTACTTCCCCTTGTTCATCATCCACTTCTGCAAACCCTATTTCCACACCTCCATTCACTACGCATACCACCACTACTACTCCGATTATCCCAGTTACCCCAATTGTTCCACTTATTCCTGTTAATATGGCTAATAGATATGCACCTTTACAGCTGCCTGCTAATCCCAGGGCTATGCCTCAGGATTACCACACTAAAATTACTTATTTTGATGGCACAAATGCCTACACAGCCCTTCAGCATACAAAGAAAATGCAGGATTACTTTGAGAGTTATGAGATTGACGATGATAGTGTGAGAATGAATATTTTTGTCCAAAGTTTGACCGGTGATGTCAAGACTTGGTTTAGAGCACTCCCAGTCAATTCCATAGCAGACCCTGAAGCCTTATATCAGTTGTTTATCAATAGATGGGAGAAAAAGAAAGACCCCTTGCACATATTATCTGAGTATGACACTATCAAAAGAGGCCCTCAGGAGACTGTTTTGGACTACTGTGCAAGGTTCAATAATGTTTATAATGCAATACCACAAAACTTAAGACCTCCACCCGATCTTGCTTTGTACAAATTCCCTGATGGTTTTGATGCTGAAATGGCTTATCAGTTAAGGGAAAGAACCCCTCAAAGCCTTGCAGAAATGCAAAATGTTGTTGTTAGTGTGGAGGCGAACTTAATTGCCAAAAGAAACAGAGCTAGAACCGAGAGAATAATTACCTTTAAGGAAGAACCCTCAGCCTTAGACTAGAAGTTAGATGTTATTATCAATGGCATGCATAGGCTGGGAGACAGAGTAGAAAGTGTTGAGAGGAAATCATCATGGGAAGGACAACAACCCAACACCATAAGGAACCCAAACTTCAGGAAAAATCAAACCACAAATGCTGGAAGGGCTAGTCCCGACCATGATATTAGGCCTCCTTTCCAATAAAACTATGCAGAGGCATCCACAACCAGTGAGCCCACAAAAGAGACTGACATGAACTTAATAGACTCAAAAAATGAGCAACGAATTTTTCTCACTCAAGAAGACCAAGACTACCTTGATGTAAAACAATTTCAGACCAAGATGGGAGAGTCTTTTGATTTTAAACAAGGCTATGATTCTGTTGTATATGAGGTCCACAAAAAATATAACCTGAGAACAAGAACCATTGATGTCCCTGCACCTAGCAAAACAAAGGACAACAAACAGCCCAACAAGACTAAAGGCAGGGTTTTCATAACAAAACCAGCTAATATTGCTGTCCCAAACCTGCACCAAGTGACTGTAGAGGACATAATAGACATACAACCTTCTATTGATCAGCCTCTGCCTCCTTTTTCCTCGAAGGAAAATTTGAACAACAATCCTAAGAGCCTTCCCAAAACAGAAATACCACAAGGAGCCATTCATCACAGTGCTGATAATCAAAAGGAAAACACAGAAAGTATTCTTGAAAAGGAGAGATCTGCTACTACCAACGCAAAGATTCCATTAGAAAAACAATTTAATTTAGAAGCAGAGATTGGAAAACTTAAGATATCCATCCCCCTTTCAGAACTTGCCAAACATGATGTGTATAGGCAACAGATTCAAAGGTCACTTCAAATGCCAGAGACCAAGGATGATGTAAATGTTTTAGATGATACCCCTGAGCTGCTGTTTGGTCCAGAAGTTAATGGAAAATCAACATATGGATCTATTCCACCCTTTTATGTCAGTCTGCACATACATGATAAAATCTTGCACAATGCTATGTTTGACTCAGGTGCTTCGAACAATCGTATGCCCAAAGCTATAATGGAAAAGCTTAACCTTGATGTCATGAGACCCTACAAAGATCTATATTCCTTTGACTCAAGTCAAGTCAAATGTTTGGGCTTAATGAAATACCTTTGTGTGTCTTTAGTCCAATTTCCCAACAAGAAAATCCTAATGGACGTAGTAGTTGCTGACATTCCAACAAAATATGGCATGCTCCTATCAAGATCATGGGGAGAAAAAATCCAAGGATCCCTCCAACTCAACCTCTCTTATGCCACTATTTCTGTTTTGGGGCAACCAAAGAGACTGTACAGAGAAACACTCACAAAGTATGTGGTGAGTAGTGAGTAGAAGCCCCAAAATTTTCCAATTTACTCAATCCATTCTGATATGGATTCATTTATTCTTTTTAATAATGACAACAATCCTCCAACTAATGAGAAGCCTTTAGCTTTAGAGCTAGAGACATGCATAAATGAAGAACCGGTTGCCCATGCCCATGAAATAGTCACAACAGTCAAGGCAGGGAGTAAACAAGAAGAACCTCCTCAAACAGAAATTTTAGATCTGCCCAATCCTAAAATGACTGAAACTCTTGATACAAACCAAAAACAAGAAATTACATGGTATTTAGAGTTTGATGGTTCTGTCAACAAGTTAGGAGCAGGGGTAGGTGTATGGATTCACAATACACATGACAATCATGCAGAAGGCCATGCCTACAGACTAAATTTCAAATGTACCAACAACATGGCAGAGTATGAGGCTCTCCTCTTAGGCCTAAAATTGCTCAATGTCCCAGGAGCTACAAAAGTGCCCATTCTAGGTGACTCCGATTTAATCATACAACAAATGAAAGGTAACTTTGTTACTAATGACAATAGAATGAGGGCCTATAGGACTGTTGCCACAGATATACTTAATACCTTCACTGAATCCGAGCTTGCCAAGATTTCTAGAAACCATAATATTCATGCACACATCCTAGCCACTTTTGCTAGCACATGCAAGCTTCCCTTTGAGCCAAATCACCATTTTACTGCTGAAATAAAACATAGGCCCACTGTTCCTAACAATATTACAGATTGGCAAGTATTTGAAAATGATGCCTAGATTAACAATTTCTTCACTCTTGAGGGCGAGTTTTCAAATTTAAACATTGACATGGAGGCCATGAACGATTCCCAACAACGAACAAATGAAAATCAGCAGGCTGTAATAGCTGCAACAACAAAACAAATCCTGAACCCAACTGTTTTTGACAATGCAAACATAGAACAACTGAAACAAATGCATTTAGAGCAAGCAGCCAAAGCAGAGGATGAGTTCATTGATCTAAAGAATAATTTTTTTCCTGCTGGCCTTACTCCATTAGAAAACATGTTTGATGACAATGATGTGCCCAAAAAGCGAAAAATGGAGCCTTTAGATGCTGCTATAGAAGAACATAACATAGGCATAGCAGAAAAGCCCAAAATGATCAAATTGTCCAAAAATCTGCCCCCTGATCAAAAGCCAAAGTATGTGTATTTGTTCAAAGAGTTCCAAGATGTATTTGCTTGGAGTTATGAGGACTTGAAGTCCTATGACACCTCAGTGATTCAACATACCATTCCCTTAAAACCAAATCAAAAACCATTCAAGCAGAAACTTAGAAGAATAAACCCTATGCGTCTTCCCCTCATTGAGAAGGAAGTGAAGAGAATGTTTGAAGCATGTATTATAGCACCCATCAGATTTTCTGAATGGGTATCCAATCTGGCTCCCACAAGGAAAAAATCACGTGAGATCAGATTGTGTGTAGACCTAAGAAACTTAAACCAGGTCCCTTTAAAGGACCACTACCCTTTGCCTAAAATGGACCACATCCTACAAAGAGTAGTGGGTTCCTCTAGAATTTCTTTACTAGATGGATTCTCAGGTTTCAATCAAATACTTGTTCACCCAAATGACCAAGACAAGACAACCTTTACCACACTCTGGGGAACATTTAAGTATGTTAAAATTCCTTTCGGGCTAAAGAACGCTGGTGCCACCTTTCAAAGGGCAATGGATATTGCATTTGCAAGGGAAATCCATGAATTCCTTGTTGTCTATCTTTATGACTTAACCCCTTTCTCCAAATCTGATCAAGAGCACCTCAAACACTTAAGGCAGATCTTCATGACATGCAGGAAATATGGCATTTCCTTGAACCCCAAGAAGTCCTTATTTGGCCTTGAGGAAGGTAAGTTGCTAGGCCACATCATCTCAAAAGACGGTATCAGAATTGATCCGGAAAGAATTCAAGCAATCCTTCAAATTCCATCCCCAAGAAACATAAAAGAGTTGCAAGCATTCCTTGGAAAGATCAATTTCCTAAGAAGATTTATCCCAAATTTAGCCGAAATGATAAGACTGTTAAGCAACATGTTAAAAAAGGATGCCAAGGTAAGATGGTCTCTTGAAACCAAGCAGGCTTTTGAGAGTATCAAAGCTGCCTTGACTCAAACGCCTATACTCACAAGTCCACAACTTGACAAGGATTTTATCATCTTTTCCTTCGCTTCAGAGCACATGATATATGTTGTCCTTCTGCAAAAGGATGACCAAGGAAATGAAACGCCTATTGCATTTTTCAGCCGAGCCTTAAGAGATGCACCCTTGAAATACCAAATCATGGAAAAGCAGGCCTATGCCCTTGTCAAAGCCATCAAAGACTTCAAAGTTTATATTTTGTATTCACATGTGATTGCCTATGTCCCAAACTCTGTTGTAAAAGACATATTAACTCAAGAGGGACTAGAAGGCAAAAGAGGCAAATGGATTGCCAGTATTCTTGAATATGACATTGAGATAAAACCCACAAAGCTGATAAAGGGACAAGGTTTAGCCAAGCTAATGTCCGAAACAAATTTTCAGGCCTTAGACATCAACTAGTTGGACAATGAACAGGAGCTGGCGACTCCACAGATCAGTGAAACCTTTTTACAATCCCCATGGTATGCTGATATTTGCTATGTATTGTTAATCCTGTGTGCTCCCCCGGGGTTGTCCAGAACCAAGAAGAGATTTTTGAAGATTAAAGTTCAAAGTTTTGTGTCTTAGATGGTGCCCTGTTTTGGAAAAATCATGAAGGAATATTGCTAAACTGTTTAACCATAAATGAAACCAACAACATCATGAAAGAGTTCCATGCAGGGGACTGTGGAGGGCATCTATATTGGAAGTCCACTGCTGACAAGATTTTAAGGGTTGGTTATTATTGGCTCTCTCTATTTGCAGATGTCAGAAAATTTGTTGTTTCATGTCACAAATGCCAAATCTTTGAAGGAAAAAGAAAACTGCTGCCTTTTCCCCTTAAGCCTATCTCAACCGAAAAGCCTTTTCAACAATGGGCTGTTGACTTCATAGGTGAAATCCATCCCTCTTCTTCAGGCCAGCACAAGTGGATTTTAAGAGCCACCGACTATTTCACCAAGTGGATTGAGGCCATCCCATGTAGGCAAGCCAATGACTCCACTATTATCCGATTCCTTGAGGACAATATCCTTTCTAGATCTGGCTGCCCTGAGAAAATCATCACTGACAATGCTGTTGCCTTCAAATCCAGAAAGATGATCAACTTCTACCATAAATTTCGCATTACCTTGGGCCATTCTACAGCTTATTATCCTCAAGGTAATGGCTTGGTTGAATCATCCAACAAAAGCCTCATCAACATCATAAAGAAAGTGCTGGAAGAGAAAAAAAAGAATTGGCATAGGAAGCTCACAAATGCCCTATGGGCAGACAGACTTTCAACCAAGAAATCTATTGGGATGAGCCCTTATGAGCTAGTATATGGCATGGAAGCCAGATTTCCTTCATCTTTGGGCATTCCTACTATCAAGTTGTTACAGGAGATTTAGGTTGAACCAAATGACATTCAAAGAAGAATTAATCAGACCATTCATCTTCAACAAACCAGAGAGCAAGTGTATGACAGAGCTCAGATTTTGCAAGAGAAGCTCAAAATGATGTTTGATAAAAGAGCCAAGGCTGAGGATTTCTGTGTTGGCAGCAAAGTTCTAAGGTGGGATTCACGAAGAGAAGACAAAGGCAAACATGCAAAATTTGATTTTCTTTGGAAAGGTACATTCATTATCAGTGCTGTGCAAGGCAATAACACATATTTTCTCAAATATGTAGATGGTAGCACAACTGAAGAGGGCCCTGTAAATGGCTGAATGTTAAAACATTATCATGATCCCTTTTGTTGAAGATCTCCCAGCAAGATCATGTCTGTACATAAATGTTTGTATATATCAGCATTTTATTTTATTTTGTATATAAAAGTCCAGGCGATAGAGCACGCAGAAGAAAGCAGGCAGTGCTACACAGGTCACAAAAATTTCAGTTGAGGGAAAGTGTTGTTCTCATTCCACAGTTTCAATTATCCGACAGTTAGCACTAATAAATTTCAATTTACAGCACCAATAGAAGATCCATGCAGTTTGACCTGTTGCTCTTGACTTTTCACAAGGAAAAGCCATCCCCAAGTGGAGACACTGTTAGCCTCCTGCTACAGCAGGTTACTCATCTTTCATGATTGACATTTTTACATGCCAAATATGTCATACTTTGCACGCTGCAGTGTTCGATATTTGCTACAGAGGTCAAAGAAGGATGCCATGAGAGTGTGCCAGTTCAAGTGCCACTGCAGTGTTCCAATTTTGATGTACTATTCCATTTTTGAAGAATTTTCAATTAAAGGGAGGTCCAAACAGTTTAATCTTGGTCTCCCTAGGTTTCAATTTCCTGTTTTAGAATATAGAGAATCACCGTCTGTCCAAACAGCTTAATCTTGGCAGACTCCTAGATAGATAAAGAAGCAAGGGTGCTGAACAGCCTAATCTGAGCCCTGGATGAAATAAGTGTAGATATAGATAGGAAGACAGTAAAAGAAAAATTGAAAAGTTGGGTCTGCAAGTCTAAGTGCACCCAAACCAAAAAGAAGAAAAAATGCTAGGTAAGTAGGTTGGGTAGGTAGTTTTGAGGTTGCAGAATGTTGATTTGTGATTAATTTCATGTTTTCAAGTGTCGTATCTGTTCAAGTCACAATTATCAGGCAGTTTCCATTTGGAGGACTCAAGCGAGGCATGTCTAACTCCCCCTCCTTCTTCTTTCCTCAATCACTTACTAACTTCCCCAAAGAGGTCAAGATCTACTTGATATCTCTCAATTTCATCATTTTCATATCAATTGCCTTGGTAAATATCTGCTTTGCCCAAGGAATATTCATACTCCCTTTATAAATCATTTTCCCCCTTAATAGCCTAAGATTCACATACTTAGCGCTTTTTCATTATGGTCATATTAACTACTAACTTTACTATATAGCTCCCTATCTATATCCCCATCCCCTACTAAAACTATGTTAATAACTCCCCTATATACTTATCCCTTCCCCCTGGTTGAAAAATAACCATAAGTATCCCTTGGGAATTACTAAGTTTGCCTGAAACTTAGTAAGAACCCTCATGTTGTTTACAAAAACCCCTTCTAAATGCATTGAGACTCATTCCTTTGCATAAAACCCATGCTCCGCCCTTTCTCCTAAAAACCCCACATTCAAATATCTAACCCCGCACAAATTTAACCCCAAAAACCCACTTTTCCTAAAGTTTTCTACCCCCGCCGAATTAAAATTTAAAATTAATTGGTGCGCGGGCCCCTTCCTTATCCATCCGCCACCTCGTATTATCCGCTAGCCGTCCGATCGCCAGAGCCCGAGATCTGCGGTGGGCGGGTCTTTTTGTGCCCCGACATGCCAAAGGTTAGCGCCAGGGACATCGACGGTTTTGCCATCGTACTCTCACCACGCGTCGCCCTCCCGGCTGTGGCGGGGTCCCCCCTGCCAATACCACCCAGGCGCAAAAGAAGTGCGCCACAAACCAGAAACTACCCTCCCCTTGCGTGACATAAGCACCACATAACCCACCAAGTTGCCGCCATCTCACCCCTTCCTTCCTGCGTCGGTCTGCCACCGTACTGCCACGTCATCACCCCGCCGTACTGCAACGTCACCCTGCTGACATCATCATGCTGACATCATCACCATACAAGAGGGTCCCACTGCTGACGTCATGTTGACATCATCCGCCGTACTGCTGATGTCATGCTGACGTCAGTAGCTGAAGAAAAAGAAACGCGCAAGTGCGAAATCTAAGCTTCGGAAGCCTAGAATGAAATTCTGAGAAATGGGCCAAATTGGGGAATCTTTTGATGCCTCAGCCGTTTTTGCACCGAAAAGGGCAGAAAAGGTCCGATTTTGCAGTTTTTAACATGTCAGCATAAAGAGAGAGGCCCGATTTAGGCATTAAAGAGTATCAGAGCAAATGTGAAGCCAAAATCCATGTCAAAGAGTATCAGGATGCGGCAAAGTGTATTAGTGGGGATTTTCTCAATGCTCGAAGCAGATAAAGCATTAAAGAACCCTCCAGCAAAGTCAACAAAACAATAGATGCCATTAAAGAGCTCTCAAATCACACTTATTGCACATCAAACTCACATAAGATCAGTGGACCAAAGCTCAAAGCACAGTTATTGCAAAATCATTGCACCAAGTCACAGAGGACACTACATTAACTCTTTTTGATCTAGCTGCTTTTGGCGCAGCTCAATATATATTTTATTTGCATTTAATTTCAACACAAGTTTAGGTTTAAAAGCTTTTCCTGCAGACCTGTTTAGGTCAGCTGTAATAAATACTTTTGGATATTTTACCTATGAATACCGCCCTGAACAATGTAATGAGGGTTGGTTTTTATTGGTTGGATGTTTTTCTTAAGTAGAGACTCGCACTGTATATCTGATAATTTCTATAATGAAAGACTTCTTACGAGCTTGGAGAATGAATTGTTTACTGTGTTTAATGGTTGAAGAGTGACTGTGGAATTCTTGTGCTGGTACATGACCCAATAAGTGCTTCTTACCTCTGTTTTCCATTCATAAATCATTATCTAAACAATAGAAAGAAAGATTAGCTTAGAACTTGTTTAATTTCACTCTATGCTCAATTTCTGTTGTTTCTTTATGTTTTTCATCTGTTTTAGGCATAAATATGAATTCCACATGGCTCTTATTTGCCCTAATTCACCATGTATGACAAGTTATCCGGGGATTCTTAACTGCCCCTAGATAGAGCTGATTTTCCTTCCCTCTGTTAAGCTGATTGAGAGATTCTTAATTGTCTCTCATTCCTTACATTTCACTCCATCTCTTTAGCTTGAAGGTTGTTTCATGTGCAGCTACTTTTCTCCATGTTCCTCTTGTGATCAAGAAAGCATACCTGCAGTCCTACTCCTTGACTCCATGCCCAATGGTTTGAAACTTATCACTCTATGCATGCCTCTCTGCTTGAAAGCATCTTCCTTCCATCCAAATACCATCCAAACATAAACAAACCCATTGAACCCAATAATTAGCCTAAAATCATCATCAACAAAGCTAAATCATCAAGAGAGAGCCCTCTCCGATTGCAGGTGGGATAGAACCTGCAATCCAAAGATTGGTTTGTGGTTACCTCGGCCGTATCCCTTCAGGAGCTTAGGGACAACCTGAGTGATAACACTATCAAATGAGTCAATGAAATCAGAGCTGAGCTTAAGATCATACCCATTGAAGAGTTGAAAAATCGGCTCCCAACCCGCTTCTCTAAAAATTGCAAATATGTCAACCCTATACCCCTGTAAGAGCAATGCTCCATCTAGCTCATAGCATTTGAGGTGCCCACGTTTTCCCATCTTTCCAACTAGAAACAGGTTTCGAGAATTGACCAATTGAACCTTTTCCCATTGCATGCTCCACCACCATGGAAATGGTTGCCAACACCTCGAAAATGGTTTCCATCTCCTCGGATTTGGTAAAAACTTGCTTTTCATGAAGTTGGTTGCTACTTTGCAGTTGTTGTTCATAAAACGTTGATATATAATTTACCAAACATCTAATTTACCAGTGCCTACAACAGTGCTGAAAACTCATTTTGGAACACTTCTTCCTCTTCAAATATTCTTCAATCTCTATAAAAGGAGAATTACGATATGGGCTAATATCAATAAGTACTTCTTTTGTCACTATTCCCCTTTTGGTTTGTGGTTTCATTCAAGAACATGGTGGTGACTCCAATCTCTTCCCACTCTCTTATGGTTATAGTAGGGCTAATTGTCTTTTATTCTAGCCTTGGGGTTTACTAGATTTCTCCTTTTTCTCTCAAAATATGGGAATCTTTGGACATGCATTGTTTATCCAATTTAATGTCTTAAATTTTCATCATAAATTATCGACCAGGGCAGGTATATTGATGAAGCACAAGTGCACTATATGTGCTAGAAATTATTTTATGTGGTTAAAATATATTTGTTATTGTTAAGGTCTAAACTTAGAATTCATATGGAGATGGTATTACTAACTATATTAGAGTATTGTTCTTAAATTTGTTAGTTGGTTATCCTAAAAATTAATCTCACTTGAATCAAGTTTTGTGGATGGTTGGAAAGTGATCCTAAACTCTACTTTGTTAGACTGTTTTTTTTTTTTTATCATGAACTTTATGCTACAGCCAAACTAGATTACTATGTGCAAGAGAAATCTAATCTATCAAATTGAAAATGAATGATGTCTAAACTTAATTGCCAAGGAAAAGACAATCACCCTTTAACCAATGCAACTTTACTTAAACAAGAGCTAAAAACTGATAAACTGGAAAACAACTAAGATGTGAAATGAGGTAGTTGAATTGCACTAGGTATAAAGCAAATGAAATAACATGATTTTGCTAGGTAGAAAGCAAAGGAAATTGCTTATGCAAACAACATTTTAATCGTGAATTCCATTATATTGCATTACAAAACAAAAAATAGACCATCCATAATTTAACTTTAAGAAATCAAAGAAATCTATTTGAAATCGATCAAAGACCTGTACTAGATATAGGGGCCCTCAATGAGATAGTCAACAATCCTCAATCAATGCAACATGGAAAATATGAACCAAGTCTATTACTCACAAACAAGTTCAACAGGATGTTCTTCAAAATTTACATATATTGGAATGCACCAAAACACAAAGTGGCCATTGCTCTTATAGCATTTCTCTAAGTAACAATATGAGAGTTTTAAGCCTACATATCTCTATTACAATCCCTATTAAACAAACTATATTGCTAAATAATCAATTTTCTATTTGGAAAATAAAATTGATAAGATTTCAGAAAATTCGAACTCTGTCCCAGCACATAATCTTGCAGTTGACTTTGAGATTGACCATGTTACAGTGTGATCTTCTTGAAGGATTGTCTCGAGATAATAGGAAATAATCCACGAGGGGATCATTACTCATCCATCCATATCTTATCTTGCTTAGCTGGTGCACTCGAACCCTGCCAACAATAGAGGTAGCTGTGGAAATACGGATTAGCTACAAAAACAAGCCAATTCCGTAGTTGAATGAAAACTTTAATAAAACAATAGGGTATATAGAAAAATATGAAAAATAGGACATGTAAGTGCTTACATTAACAAAATATTATGTTTGTTGCATTTATTTAGGTGATAGGTATAGGAAAAAGGAAGACGTATAGGCAAAAATGATGTCAAGGTAAGGAAGTCCTTGGACTCTACATTTCCCCAAGCTAGAGGTTTTGTATGTCCTCATACAATTCATCATTATCATTCTCTTATGTCCTATGGTTGTCACATTCAGGATTCATTCTGGAAACCACTGTCATTCTTGGTTTCTTCATGAGGTTCTAATATTTTAGGCTGATGATTTCTCTTTTCATTTCCTTATTTTTTATTCAAATTCTTGTTCTTTTTGTACCATAAAATCAAATGAAGAATAAGGTTGTCACTCCTTCAATTTGAATCCCATTATGTGCTTTCAATGTCTGATTTTCATTTTCGAGATATCTGTTCAATTTCTCCATCTCAAAGATCTCTGGTTTTAAAACATTATATGTTGAAGGTTCTTACGGCTCATTGAACTGATGGCTTCCTTCTCTTGGAATTTGGATTGATTCTTTATTTGTTGCTTCCTTCCTTTCTAATGACTCTATGTAGTCATAAATCTCTTATTGAATAGGATCAACACCTAGACTATGCACTAGATTTCTTGGAGGTGAATTGCAGGGTGGTGATGACACCCTTGGTGACAGTTTTGGTGATATTTCTAGAGAGCCGTAGGCTCTTCAGTTGGCTCCCTCTCCTCAAGATGGATATATTCTCTAGCTTCTGAAACTGCTTGTTGCATCGTATTCAATCTAGTACTTCTCCTTAGTCCTGAGGTCAGTGATCCCTGTTCTTTCCTCTTTTTAGTTTTTGGCTTCTTTTCCTGAGGAAGGATCTTGGTTTGTGGTAAATCCTTTGTTCTTTTGCTTGCTTTCTTTCTTCTAAGATTTCTTTTTCTCATTTTTTTCAAATATCCACTATGGGTAGTTCATCTTCTGATAATTCCTATTGTGACTAGGGTTCTTGTTCTTTTATTGTTTCCATTGTTCTCTTCCTTCCTCTGAGGATTCTACTGCTGCTGCATTGTTCTGGGGCTCTTTATTCAAAATGATTCCTTACCACAACTCTGAAGGTGAAACTCAATATTGTCTATGAATTGAATTTTCTTTTGAAAATTCCTAAAAATTTTCTTAAGAATATGCAAGAGGAAGTAAGGAAGATACATTTGGTGTTCCTCAAGAAAAATCATCATTATCCTAATGTGGTAGAAATACATGTACCCAAACCAACCTTCACAAGTAATAAATTTATGAAGTACGAGTAAATTCCTCTATTTACTCTTAAGGGGTGTACTAGGAATACTTTTCTTGAAGATGGTGGTGTCCATGCTTGGATTTTTTAGGAAAACTTTCCAATCTTCCCCATTGATCCCTATGTTTTTGAACCATGTTTCTCCAATTCTGGGTAATCCAGTAGCTTATGCGACCAAGGACTATTATGGTGAACTTGATGTCTCCTATTTCAACCTCTATCCCATCAAAATAACGTGCAAAAGTCTTTGTCACCTCCCTCTAGAAACTGTTGAATTTCTCTATAAATTGTAACCACTGTACTTTCTGCAACAACTTCTTGGTCTGAGGATATCCTTCTAAGAACTGCTTCCCTACTGGTTCGGTTCGTACAGTAACACCCATTATGGAATATGCTTCATCTCAAGGACTGTTCACTTGATAGGAAAAATGGTGTTGGTAGGGTTTCATTCAGTAGCAGAGAGATGGAGAGGTTATCTAAATTCGGAGAAATGGGAGAATAGGTGAATTATAATGAAGGCCGTGGGAATGAATTGACCGTTAGAGTGCATCCAAAATAATGATTTGGTGATTACTTCGATAGATTCGAAATGAGGGCAAGAAGAGAGTTTAAATGGTAGATTATGATGATTTTGACAAGCCACCATCACCCACAATTTGCAATGATTGCGTTTTATCTTGGCAGTGTTATGTCCTCTTAGTTCATATATGCAATATATTAATCCTCATTGTAAAATTAAAGTATCACATACCTTTGACTAACTTGCTAACCTTATTTGTCCATTGATATCTCCTGCAGGTAATTTTCACTGTCAATTATTCTTCAATTCAAATCACCAAGTGTTCCTGTTAAGTTGGCTACAAAAATTTTATTAGTGCTGTAGAAAATTGTCCTACCTACAGAAACTTGTATGATTTGCAAAAATTCACTAATTTTGTAGCTGAGAAAAAAAAAACTTTAGGAAAGGGAATTTATTTTTGGAAGGAAAATTTAAAGTGCCAAGATGAGTTGGTTTTCACTTAAATTTCCTATATAAGCATGCCAACAACATGTTTATTTTCATGTTTATACTTTTTTTTTAATGATATCTCTCTCTCTCTCTCTTGCATCTCTCTTCTCTTATTATAATATATATATTATATTATATTATATATATATATAGAGAGAGAGAGAGAGAGAGAGAGAGAGAGAGAGAGAGAGAGAGAAATAAAATCTCTAAGGTGGAAAAGAAGAACTCTTCTCAACCATCTTCAATTCTAAATTATCTTGGAAAATTTTGACAAATTCTTCTCTTGTCAATGGCTTTTGATAAAGTCTAAGTTGATGTCCATTTACTAAAAGAGGAATTTTGTCTTCATCAATATTCCTAATTCTAACTGCACCATTGTCGAAGATGTTTTCAATTTCATAAGGCTTGAGCCAGTAGGTTTGGAATTTTCCTTGAAAATTCTTGAATTTTAAATCGAAGAGTAATGCCCAATCTCCTGGATGAAATTTTCTTTCTTTAATGTACTTATCATGCCATCTGGATCTCTGTTGTTGAACCAGGCTGATCTTCTGGAGGGCTTCTTGTCTTATTTCATCAACCTCATTAAGTTGTCTCATCCTTTTCTTTTGTGCTTCTGATAATTCAAGATCTAACTAGACTGTTGTTTTATGATTTTGGATCTATAACTCTATTGGAAGTAAGACATGATTTCCATAAAAAAATTCAGAGGGAGCATGTCTTGTAGTACTTCTCCATGTAGTTCTATAAGCCCAAAAATCTTTTGGAAGCTTTTTTGCCCATTCCTTCCTGTGTAAGTGTACAATCATGGTAAGGAATTCTTTAATCACCTTATTTGTAAACTCAACTTGTCCATTGGCTTGTGGATGGTATGGAGTGGATTTTTGATGTTTGATTTTGTACTGTTCCACAGGCTTCTGCACTAATCTGGATGTAAATTGTGTTCCTTGATCTGTTACAATTTCTCTTGGAACACCAAAATGAGTGAAAATACCCTAAAAAATAAATGAAACTAGAACATTTTCAGTAGCGAAAGGAAGTTCTTTAGCTTCTACCCATTTAGCGACATAATCAGTACATACCAAAATATACCTTTTTTTCTTTGAAGGTGGGCTAATTGAACCAATAAAATCTAGTGCCCATTTTTCAAATGGTTTAATGAGTCCCTATGGTTGTAATGGCATTTCATTTGAAAGGGTGGGTTTGCCCATTCTCTGACAATTATCACACCTTTTAGCATATTCCTTGGTATCCCTGAAAATGGAAGGCCAATAATATCCGAAAAGTAAGAGTTTATAAGCAGTTCTTTTGTTAGAAAAATGTCCTCCACATGGTTCATCATGGCAGGCTTTAAGTATGTCTAATATTTCATCCTCTCGAACACATCTTCTAGTGATGAGATCTGGTCCTGTTTTGTATAACCCTTCGTTTATCCATGAATAAGATGTGCTATTGTGAACTATCCTCCTCTTTCATTTAGGAGACAAATGAAATGGTTGTTTCCATGTAGCTAAATAATTAACAATATCTATATACCAAGGTGATTTAGTAGATATTGAAAAAATATATTCATCATGAAATTTATCCTCTACAAGTTGATCATTATTATCATTCTCGATTCTAAAGAAAAAGTCGGCAATTTTGTTATGTTTTCTGGGTCTATCAAGAATAGTGATGTTGAATTCTAGTAACTATAATAGCCATCTGGTTATTCGTCCATTGGTGATTGGTTTTTTCATTAGGTATCTAATGGCAGAATGGTCTGTGTGCATGAAAGTTTCATAGCCAGTTATATAATGTCTAAATTTGTTAATGGTGTGAACTACGACTTAAAACTCCTTCTTAGTTATAGTATAATTTAGCTTTGTAGGAGTTAAATTTTTACTAGTATAATAGATTGCATAAGGATTAAGGTATTTTTTCCCTAACACAACTCCCAAGGTTGTATCTGAAGCATCAATTGATATATGGAAAGGAAATTTCCAATTAGGTCCTTTGAAGAAAGGTGCTTCAGAAATTCTCTTTTTCAAAGTTTCAAAGGCACCTTGACAATCAGAATCCCAATTGAATTCATAGTCCTTGGTAAGTAGTTTAAAGAGTGGAGATGCATTTTTTTGTGAAGTTTTCTATAAACATTCTATATTATCTAGTAAAACCAAGAAAAATTTTAACATCTCATTGACAGTTTGGCACTGATAATTTAGAAATGACGTCAAATTTACATGACTCTACCCTAACTACATCTCTGAAACATGGTGACCTAAAAAAATTCCTTCATTAAACATCATGAAGCATTTCTCATGACTTAAAGAAAGATTTATTTCTTTACAATTTATTAAACTTTTTTTAAATTTTCTAGTGCTTCATTAAAAGACTCTCCATAAATTGTGAAATCATCCATGTACACTTCCACACAATCATGAATAAGATCAGAGAAAATTCTGAGGACTTCTCATTGGAATGTTTCTGGAGCATTTCACAATCCAAAGGGAAGTACTTGCTAAGCATAAGTTCCCCATGGACAGGTGAATGTGGTTTTATCTTGATCTTCAGGTTCTACTTAAATCTGGTTATATCCACTAAAACTGTCCAAAATGAAAAATACGTTTTCCCTGCTAATGTGTCTAAGACTTGGTCTATGAAAGGAAGTGGAAAGTGGTCTTTTAATGTTTCTTTATTTAATTCCCTGTAATCGATGCATACTCTCCATTTTCCATTTTTCTTTGAAACGATTACTAGGGGTGAGACCCACTGACTGTCTGATATCGGATAGATGAAACTTACATTTAACAAATTTTGCAATTCCTCCTTAACCAATTCTTTTAGATTTGGGTTCATTCTTTGTTGTGGTTGTCTAACTGGTCTTGCTCTTTGTTCAATGTAGATATGATGTATGCAAGTTTTAGGATCAATTCCTCTCATATCAGTGTATTCCCATGCAAAATCATAAGAATGTTTATGTAAGACTTCTACCAATTGATTCTTTTGTAATCCTTCCATGTTTTAATTAACATTCAAAGTTTTACTTGGAAAGGTTTCTATTAAAGAATTCCCAAACTTTTCCATGGAGAGCAATTATATACTTGTTTATATGAGAGATATTCATTTTGGCTACGATCATAATGTGAGGAAGATTCATTATTGTGAAATATATTTAAAATTTGGTCTTCCTCTCTTACTTGTTTAGTAGTGAAAACAGGTTGTATATCATCTTCATCATCTATCCATTCCTCATTCTATGTTTCTATTGTTGTTCTTGCAGGAGGGTATAACTTAAATTTCTTTGTATAATTTCCATCTGAGATAAACATGTCACCTAATATACAATTGACGAAAGCATGAACTATAGCTAGCCAAGGTCTTCCTAGGATTAATGGATGTCCTCCTAAATTATTCTTGGGTGTTAAGACCATGAAATCAACAGGATATTCCAAAGAATATAAGGATATACAAACATCCTCAAACACACCATTAGGTTTAATCACAGACCTATCTGGTAATTGTAATAGTGTTGGTGTGTATTGAAGGTTAGGAATCCTAAGTGAATCCATAACTTGTTTACTCATTATGTTTATGGCTGCTCCTAGATCAATTAGTGTGTTTGGTATTTCTATTCCATTGATGTGAATTTTTACAATGGGGCTTCCTGGAACTAGATATTTTTGGATTGTCATTTTCCCCATCATGATGTCTGCAATTTTCCCAACAAATTGAATTCTTTTTAAGTCTTTTCTTTTCCTTTGTGATCTTTGAGTACTTAATTCCTTAATCATTTTTGCAAATATTTGTATTTATTTTGTGGCTTGTAATAAAGGAATTTTGATACATACATTTCTTAATTCATCCAACACATTATAATCAGGCAATGTAATTTGTTTTTCTACTCCTTCATCAATCTTCAACGTTTAGGGAAAGGTGGTCTAATTTATACCGAGGGTTGTTTTATAATAGGATTATTTATTGGAACATTTTCTGTTTGATTATTGTCTTTTTGACAGAGAGAGATCTCTCCTTCTTCGGATTGATTTTTATGTTTTTGAAGATTTGGTCTTGCTTTCTGAATAACAACAGGGGGTTTTCTTTGTAACACACTTCCAGAACTTAATTAGACATTATTTAGATCTAATGGGTTTATTACATAATTTTGATGAATTTTTCCCTCCATGTTGTACACAGGTTGTTGTGGCATTTTATTATTAGGATTTGGAAGTGGTCGAGTGGGTAGTTGATTTGGCTTTTGTGTAAATGGTAGGGAGAGATGTGGATTTTGATTCTGAACTTGTATTTGAGGTAATTTATTAGCTTGGGGAATTTGATTAGATTGGGGTAGAAATTGCGGTGGAAGATAGGATGGTGAATATTGTTGATATTAAGCATAAGCCCCATAAGGAGGTTTCCATCCTTGATTCCAAGATTGTGATTGTGGCTGAGCCCAAGGCTACCAAGATGGATTCCAATTATTTTGTGAAGACATAGAAAATTGTTGTGGTTTGAAGCCTTGTGGTTGATTTGGTTGGGAGTTTTTCCATGGTCTCTTAGCTATAAAGTAAAGAGGGTCTACTTGTTCTGGTATTCCTTCATCATTAAATATAGCCTTGAGACCTGGTAAAGAAGGAAATTCCTTAGTATCATGATTATGTGCACATATGGAACAAGTTTCTATAGCTTTTGAATTTCAGGGACACTCTCTTAGGGCATGCTTCTTCCGACATCTAGGACAAAAAAAAGATAACGCAATATTTTTGGATTTTTGCTTATTGTGTATTTTAAGGGTGTCTATATATTCACTTAGACTCCCTAAAATATATATCTTGAAGGTATCAAGCAAGCTTCCTACTTATACCTTGCTGACTGTCCCAGCTGGAGATTTATTAATTCTTGATAAGAGAGGGTCTCTAGGACTCTTTCCAACTCGTGCTTTACCCCTTGAGATATGTACACATAAATCACAAATATCTGCAAATGGTAATTGAGAAATACCTCCTTTCCATGTTAATTTAAGGAGATCGATCCATTCATATTTGATAGCTTTGAGCAAGAGGGCTTTCAAAGTTTCCTCATCCAAATTATCCATTTTTGCTCTTTTAATATTGTAGACAAATCTCTCTACTAAGTCTTCAAGATTTCATCTTCCTTTTGTGTCATTTTGAAGACTTCATCTTTAAGGTTACTAGGAATATAATAATCTCTATATTTTCCTAAGAAAGCATCTTTCATTTGTGCCCATGTTCTTATAGAATTCATTCCTAAACTCATGAACCATTTTAATGTTGAATCGTTTAAGGTAGCAGGGAACAATTTCAGTTTTTGAGCATCATGAATATAGTCATATGATCTACATAATACTTCAAATTCGAAGAGAAATTTCTCTGTGTTCTTCATTTGTTTTTCCGTTGAAATTAGGAAGAATAGAAGTTGAAATATTTTTCATTGTGAGGGTTGTATCTTCATCAAAAATAGGAAATCCAAAAGGATCTTGATTTCCTATACCTCTACCCCCTCCTCTTCCTCTTCCTCCACCAATCCTATTTTCCTCACCATTGACTTTGTGTACCTCTCCTTCCCCTTCTTCAGCCATGACAGATTCCTCAGAACTAATGTAAGGTTCTTCTAATTCTTTTGGTTCATCCATCAATGGGTGGTCAAAATAAGTTTCTGTTGACAATAATACTGAGAGGGGGGGGTGAATCAGTATTATCTAATTCTTTTACCAAATCTTTCTTATTTATACTTTGACTTATTTTTGCATACCAATACCATAAATAATGAGCATGAACAAGAAAATTAGACAGTCACATCAAAGAACACCAGATATAAGGTGGAAACCCAATGTGGGTGAAAACCACCTGCTGCAATATGTCTCTATCTTCTTTCAAATTAGAAACTCCTTTTACAATGGTCTTGTACTGTGCAGTCCTTTACCAGTACGCAGGTTGCAACCTACAGAGAGCTACAACTCTCTCTTGTTTTCCAGTCTCTCCTGGAAGG
>APFE031719425.1:13772-28427 GCA_000404065.3 Pinus taeda
ACTTAGAGGGTAGAAGAGGAAAATGGATTGCAAACATTCTAGAATTTGATATTGAAATAAAACCTACAAAACTTATAAAAGGGCGGGGTTTGGCCAAAGTAATGTCTAAAACAAATTTCCAAGCCCTGGACATTAACCAACTGGACAGTGAACTGGAGCTGGCGACTCCAAAGATCAATGTAGCCTTTGAACAATACCCCTGGTATTCTGATATTTGTTATGTGTTACAAAACCTGTGTGCTCCCCGATGGCTGTCCAGAACTAAATGTAGGTTCTTAAAAATGAAAGCTTTAAAATTTTGTGTTATGGATGGAAATCTGTTTTGGAAAAACCATGAGGGTATCTTATCAAATTGTTTAATTGAGAATGAAGCTAATAAGATCATGGAAGAATTTCATGTAGGTGATTGTGGTGGCCACTTGTATTGGAAGTCCACTGTGGATAAAATATTGAGAGCTGGATACTATTGGCCTACTGTTTTTTCTGATGTCAAGAAATTCACCAATGCATGTCATAAATGTCAAGTGTTTGAAGGAAAGAGACAATTACTGCCACTACCTCTAAGGCCTATTACAACGGAGAGACCATTTTAGCAATGGGGTTTGGATTTCATTGGAGAAATTAATCCCTCATCTTCAGGCCAACATAGATGGATTCTAACAGCTACAGACTACTTCACCAAATGGATTGAGGCAATTCCATGCAGACAAGCAAATGATTCCACCATCATCCAGTTCCTTGAGACCAATATTCTTGCTAGATTTGGATGTCCTGACAAAATAATAACTGACAATGTTGCTGCTTTTAGATCTAAGAAGATGGTCATCTTCTGTCACAAATTCCACATTACTTTGGGCCATTCTACTGCATATTATCCCCACGGAAATGGCCTCGCAGAATCATCAAATAAAATCCTGGTAAACATGATAAAGAAAGTGTTGGAAGAGAACAAAAAGAATTGGCATAAGAAACTTGTCAATGCCTTATGGGCAGATAGATTAAAAACCAAAAGATCAATTGGGGTCAGCCCATATGAGTTAGTCTATGGATTAGAAGCCAAATTTCCTTCATCACTAGGGATCCCTGTTATGGAGCTACTCCAAGAAAGTCAAGCTGAGCCCAATGATATGCAAAGGAGGGTGAATCAGATTATATGTTTACAGCAAACCAGAGACCAAGTTTATAACAGAGTTCAAATATTACAAGAGAAGCTCAAGAAAGATTTTGACAGAAGGACCAAGGCTAAGGATTTTAACATGGGTGACAAAGTGCTCAAGTGGGATTCAAGGAGAGAAAACAAAGGAAAGCATGGAAAGTTTGATTCCCTTTGGAGAACCATTTATCATCCAAGCAGTACAAGGAAATAACACCTACTTTCTTAAGAATCTTGATGAAACTGATTTGGATGAAGGTCCTGTCAATGGCAGGATGCTGAAGCACTACTTTGACTACCTTCAATAAATGCAGTATGGCTACCCTTGTACATAATTTACTATATATAGTGTTTTCTCTAAGCATGTGAATAAAATGATTTCAAGAATCTTTCAGAAGTAGGAAAATACTGAACTACAACAAGTATTATAAATAGGTCAGTCTACATTTTGAGAGTTCAAGGATGAAAAAGCTCCAAGTTTTGAAAGAATTAGCCAAAGGGCCAAGGCATGCTAACCTGCTATTCTTGGTCTTTCAAGAAGAAAAACCATCCCCAAGTGGAGCCACTGTTGGATACCTATACCAATAGGTTTCATATTTCATGATTGGCAAATTCAAATGCCAAATATGATCTGCTTTGCTAGTACAAAGATCCCATATTTTCAAGGAAAGGCAAGTTGTGTACATGCCTTCATGTCTATTAAAGTTTTGATGGATGGTCCAACAGCCTAATCTGGACCATGCCATGTTTCAATTTTCTGTTGTAGAATAGAGAAAGAAATCTGTCCAAACTGTTTAATCTTGGCAGATCAGTAGTTAGGCAGAGAAACTAAGGTTCCCAACCTTAATCTTGGTCCTTGGAAGAAATAAGGGTAGTGCTAGATAGGAATCAAAGGAAAAAGCCAATGGAAAAGAAAAGGCACATAAAGGGTCTGCAAGTCCAAGCGCACCCTCCAAGAAGAAACAAAAAATGCTAGGCAAAATAGTTGGGTAGGTAGATGGGGTTGCAGAAGTGGTGTTCCTTCCAAGCTGAATTTTGCTAATCAAATACAAGGAAAACAACATAGTGAAGCATGTCTAACTTCCCTTTTTCCTGATTCATAACTCATTACTAACCTCCCTTCAGAAGGTGTGTTTATAAGAGAGATTCAAGGTTTTATGTTGGCCCCTATGGCCTTTAAAAGCCACATTTCTTGTGCAAAGTTCTTTTCATTTTGATCTATTCTTTAAACTAAGTTGTTTTCAAGAAAACTTAGTAATATCACTCCTCATTCACCTTCTCCCTCCATATTAACCTCTAACCTTTATTATCTAGCTCCCTATGTTTCCCTTTCCCTAATATTATAACACCATGGTGTATAAATCCTAAGCATTGTATAAATACCCCCTCCCTGGCATTATAGCCATATGGTTCACTACTAGGGAATTGAATTAACACCTGGTTAAGCTCAAGAACCCAAGCCTAACCTCTTATCTCCCCAGAACTCATTGGCCCATTCAATCCTTCACTTTGCTTAAAAACCCTTAAAAAACCTTTGTGCACCCTTATACCCACTCAAAAGAAAAATATATGCTAAAGCCCACTTTCTCCGCCTTATCCTAAGGTCGGGACCCATTCGCGCTTTTGCATGAAAATTTCATTGAAAACTCGCTTATGCTAAGTTTTTGATACCCTGAGCGATTTTGTGAATAAATCATTTATAAACCATAGTTTCCGCCCTTTTTCCCAAAGTTTGCGGCTATATATGATTTAACAAAGAAATACATTGAAAACCATTTAAATTCGTTGAAATCCCTGAGGGTCCCATTGGGCGCTAATATCATGATAATTATTATTTTAATCCCCACCCGATGCCGTATCATACGTGCGACTCAAGGGCCCGTCGACCGTCCGATCAAACCTTTTAAATCCAACGGTCGGCGCAAATTTCGGATCGGCTCCGACGTCCGATAGATATCGTCCGATATCTGTCAGACGCTGATGTCATGTGGGGTCCATGCGTCGCCTCCAAATTCCATCGGAGCCCCCTATGACAGATTCCTTGCCGTATAGGAGGTGGTCCGATATTGCGCCACCTGTCTGCCAACGTCAGCGCTACCTAGCTGCCTGCGTCATCACCACGATCGCGCGCCCCACCCACCACTAGTCCACCTATCTGCCATCTCACCACCCCCGTGGACCACTCACAGGCCGCCATGTCACCCCACCCTGACCCACCTGGTGACGTCATGCTGACGTCATTTAAAAAAGGCGCCAATGACCCGAAAAAGCCATATTTTGTCAATTTTTGCGCGTTTTTTGCACTTTTTGCAAAAAACATTGCTGCGCCCTCTGCATGCGTTTTACGACCAAAACTTCACCAACCTGCTCGAAACAACCAGGGGATCTTTAGCGTACCTACCCACCTGCTTTTCCAACCCAGGCCATCGATTTACCAGTTATTTGTCCGTGCAAACTTCTCTAAAACCTGGTTTTTTCTCTGTAATAACAAAAAATCACTTTGAGCACAGAAAACGCGTAATTCACCAGAAAATTACCTGCACCTAGCTCCCTCTTGAAAGGTTAATGGTCGAAATTCATCATCCGAGCCATTCAGACTGAACTTTCACTGAAAACCCGCATTCTTCGTTCGCGCAGTCGTGAACTAAAACCTAGAACCTGCACTCAATTGTTGAGAAAGGTCTGTTAAAGACTAATATTTGCCTTCTCAAGGGACTAATACAGTATTTCAATTGCTGCAGACTTGCCCTGTTACCCTGCATTTTTCAATTTTACCTCTTTACTTAGGTAGTGCTCTTTACTATTTGCCCAGTCTAAGAAACAACAGTTTATTCACAAAACAGAATCCAAGTGACCATGGAGACTCCAGTTGCACCAGTGGCCCTCAATGTTGCTCCCTTAAATGCCCCTCAGAGAGAGCTGGAGTGGCAGGATTTGGCAGACTTGGACTACCAAATCTCATAGGACTCCTCATCAAAATGCAAGTTCCACCTTCACCTGTTGAATGAGCTTAAGGCCAAACATAAGGATGGGACAGACATACTAGGCATTTGGGATTCCTTCCTCCCAATATTCAAGCTCCCTCAGGTCAACCAATTCCCTGACTTGATTCATCTATTTGTTGTCTGCTATGATCCCATGCAAAGAGCTGTGCTTGACCCTTCAGGCTCAGTGGTATTCTACATGAACCCTGAGGCCATTAGAGAGATGCTGCATTTCAAGACCCAGAAGAAATTGGTCCCCTTGTCTCTATTGGATTTGATCAACCAAGGAGCTAAGATGCTAACAGATGCACAAATCCTAAAGCTCAACCAATTGTTCATTACAAACTCTGACACTGTGCTGTACCCTCCTATTTTTGATGGCTACCTCAATCAACTGGGTGTAGATCTTGCATATATGATCAGTTCCATTTTGGGGTACAAATCACTTGAATTTATTGATGAAACTGTACTAGTGATGATGACTATGTTTTCCCCTGGCAAGAGTCCAATCTATTATGATTATTCCACATACATTTCAGATAAGATGCATGAGCAGTTCTTGAACCTGTCAAGAGAGAAGGTGTTCAGATACACCTCCTACATCTACCACCTCATTCTATATTATCAACATGAGAAGTTCTCCTCCGTTGTTAAGAAAACAGATGCAGAAGGAAACCCAAGGTCAGTGGTGTACTGGACCTCAGTGTTTCATGGCAGGACCTACTCTCCATATACCTACTATGAGTTCATAGACCTCTTCATCCACCCAGCCATGATTTTATTCCTAAGCTTGCCTCCTCCAAGACTGACTGATGAGATGCAGAGGATCCTGCAGTTATCCAAGGTGTACAACATAGGGGATTGGTACTTTTACCAACACTACACCGTAATCAGAATATATGGGTGTGAGTTACGCCCATACAGATTGCCCAAGTATGTGCCTATGAGACTATTTGCCCTTGAATATTTCAGGCAATTTGGGAATGCTGATATGGTACACTTTGTAGGCAAGGGCAAGAAAGCACAGCTAAAGGTGAAAAATCAACTGGGCCACCTTGTCTTGAACAAAAGGGAAGGCTGGAAAGAAGCTGATAGGAAGCTAGAATGCCTTGGCCTGAAAACCAGCTTCCTTTGGAAGCCCTATGACCCTAATCATTCCATATCATTCAGAAGGCTAAAATATAAGCTCTCTAGCTATGACCATGTGAGCTTGCCCCACATTGAAAAATTTGCCAACCAACCAAAATGGAAGAGGGGCACACTGGAGGAACCAGTCACACAAGAAGAATTGAATGAAAGAGCTAGAAGGCATCTTCTGAAAATGGCTGACTTGGAATCTCCTCCATAGGTATTCGCTCTGCCAAAGCCTCAAGCAGGAGCAGTTGCCTCATCATCTACAGCACATCAAGAGGCAGTTCAAACCACAGGCCAAGCTCAGAGCAAAGGCAAGGAGAAGGACATGGAAGAGCAACAGGCACAACAGGGACAGGTGCAGCCACCCCAACAGGTACAGCAGCAAAAAGAGCAACAGGTACAGGGGGAACAGACAGGAGAGGCCCCAGTGGCCACCCAGCAGCAGCCAGCACAAATGGCACCCCCCAGACAAGATTCAAGGATCGACTCCTCCGTCCTCCAAACCGCTCAAAGGGAGGACGCGAACAGAAAAAGAGATAGGGAAACTCCCCTTACTGCATCACCAACTCAAGGGGAGAAGAGGCAAAGACTAAATCCCTTCTCTGAAGAAGAAATGCCAATGGGGCAGACTTCAGGAACAGGCCTACCCAACATGGAGGCCTCAGCCAGCTCCTTCCAACAGGAGCAAGACAGGGCAGCAGTAGGAGAAGTGAGCTCCTCAGGACAAAGGAGGGAAGGTGAGAAAAGCATCAAGCAACAGTTTAAAGACATCAAGAGCAGAAATGAACCATTAAAACTGCAACTTTACAATCACCTATTGAAAATGGCTCCTACAAACCAGCGAAGGCTCATGTCTGCATATGATGCACATGAAGGAAAAATGATCATGAGCCATTTTACACCAACAGTGCAGCAACCACAATCAGCTGCAGATTATATCAGGACCAACCTGGAGGTCCTTTCCAAAGACATCCACCCAATGGATCATATAGAATTGCACAAACAAACGGGTGAGATGGTCTATGCCACATTGGTAGATAAGACCCTAGTGAACTATAAGCTGCAAAATAGCCTAAATAACACCGCTGCACAGCTTGAGTTGGAAAGGGCTTCCTCTCAAGCTAAGGACAATAGGATAAAAGCTCTGGAGGAAATTATAATAGAGCTTGGGCATGATCCTAAAGATGTTAAGGCAGTGCAAGAAATCCTGAAGCTGAGGGATGCTGATATGGCAGCATTAAAAAAGATGTTAAAAATCCCAGCAACTCTGCATCCTCAAACAGAAGAGGTTTCCCAGCTCAGGCAGGAGAAAGATGCAGCTGCTATGCTCATGACATTATACAAAGAGCTCATCCATAATCAAGAAAAGCTGCAGGAATCAGAGGCTACCTTGCAGGCAGCATTACAGCAAAAGGAGGCAGGGCAAACCTCTCAGCCTCCTCCAGAAACAATAAATCTTGAGGAAATCCCTCAAGCCACTACCCCTCACAGCCAGCAGGTACAGCAGGCAGCACCATCCACCTCAGCACCAACAACAGAGCAGGCTGAAAGCCTTGATATGCAAAAGCTGAGGAATGAAATTCAAGTCTTGGAGTGTCAGATGTCAGAGCTAAATCAAGCCAAGGACAGTCTGGCAAAAATCAATGAAAAATATGATAAGTCCAAGCAGAATGTGGCTGAAAGAGAGAGGGAGGTCAAGGCCCTCAAGAAAAGGATAACTGAGCTAGAGAAAGAGCTCACACTAGACAAAGTCACATCTGAGCTCAAAAGGGTCGTGTGGGGCCATATTGGCCAATCTATCACAGATCAGTGGGAGTATATTGAGGCCATCCATGAGCAAATAACGCTCATTGGAAAAGCACATAAAGAAATACAACGAGCAAGGGCATCTCTAGGCAGTATGCCTGAGTTTGCCACTAGAATGATAAATGTGCTAAACTACAGAACAAGTTCCCAGCTCATCAAAATGGGAATTGGAAACAGGACAGAGACCATCTCACTAATAAAAAGGGTCCTGACATTGAGAAACCTGATTCAGAACCTGGAAAGAAGAGTCCAGGATATGCAAGCAGACATCAACAAGTTCCAGAACAGGTTTATGGCATTGCAAAACAAGGGTCTGCCTAGCCTGCTGGAGCCATCAGGAAAGTTGCTCTCACATGAGAAATATGCTAAGAGAGTGAACACTTTTGCAGGAAATCAGATTTTAGAGGCAGCTGGTTCATCTACAAAAACAGGACCAATAATAGGGCAGACCCTCTTCAACAGGGTAGAAAGTCTATTTTTTATTATGAATGAAATCACATATTTGTTTGATGAGCCTCCCCATTTTTACAAATATGCAGACGCTGATGAGACCATGTGGTCAATTTTGAAGCATCAATTGCCTACATCGGATGTGTGGGAAAATTTGATACAATTACTGTTAAATCAAAGTCAGTAATTATGATTTTACTTTTTGAAAATATTTAAATTTTCATACACATGAAGATAAAGACACATCAGTAGGTATGCAGAAAGAGGCTGAGCCAACTCAGCACAAGTATTCGGCCCCCACAGCAGCACTAGCAGTCACAGGTGACAGGGCCGAGAAGCTACAGGAAGACACAGCTGCACAGACACGTCATTCAGCAATTATAACAAAGCGCTCAACCGACTCCGTGAGCTCCAAAGGTCAAATTGTTCTGACAGGAGTTAAGAGCCTTTAATGTTTCAATAAAGATTGTAATAACTTTCTATCTGCAATTTGTGTACGAGTAAAAAAAGATATTTTCCCTCTCAGATGACTCAATGCCTGAGATATTTTGTATGAGACTGCTATATATTCCCCCTCGCATTTGTTAGCAGGGGTTGGACATTGGATGTAAAAGATTGTTCATATCTATTCTGCTCCTCTTTTGCTGTAATTCTCAGAGAAATAATACAAAGGATGATGGAATTCCAAAGCTCTGTGTTATCTGATCTTGTCTGGTGCTTAGCTGAAAGTTGCAGGATTCCTACGTGTTTCATGACTCAGTAAGTTTCTCTTGTAACTCTTTGTTATATGTTTGTTGATCTTTCATATATCTTTCATGTTTCCATGTTTAAACAGTTAATAGCAAGGAAAAAGAATAGTTCCAGGACTTAATCACAGATTACCCTGAACTCAATCTAAGCTATTGTGAATGTCTTTTCTTCAGTTATGGTAATGAAAGCGTAATTCTTAATTGCTACCTTTCACACTATATCATCACAGTGATTATTTTTCAGGAATTCAAGTTTGCTCCTAAGGAATACATCCCTTTCTCACACCCCAGCTTAGTGAAAAATTCTTAACTGCTTCTCATTGGTTGTTTGCCCTCCATCATCACAATTTTATAGTTTGTTTCATGAAATATCTAAATGGCCCTGTAACTCCAGCTGCACCAAACTCAGGATTTCAAGAAACCAACAGCCACAGACTCCATTGCCCAATGGACTAATTTTACCTGCAGAAAAACATTTCAAAACTATCAGAAAACATCCTCCCAACCAAACATAAACCAAAGAAACATTCACTTCATAACTAGCCTAAAATCTCCATAGAACAGAGACAAACCTTAAAGAGAGAGCCCTCTCTGATTACAGCTGGGCTAGAAACTGTAATCCAAAGATTGGTTAGTGGTTACCCTGATCGTATTCCCTTGGGAGTCATAGGGAGCAACCTGGGTGTTAACACGCCCTAAGTAAATCCAAGACTCTTTAAAAACAAGTTTAAATTGAACACACTAAATTCCCCACAAGGGCCACAAAATCATTTATAGTTCAAGTTAAGACCATAAGGGTAGGAAGCACATAAGTCGTCATGGTTGTTTTTCATCTTGAAACATTGAAGTTGACTTTTAGGGAGCTTAAGATCCTAGATCATTCAGTGTCAAAAATAGTAATGAGTTGAAACCCATGAAGGGGCAAGGCTTAGGTGGCGGACTGTCACATACCTCCTTGTTATCTCTGGACACTTGGTAGGGGTATTGGATCCAAAACTGACAACCAGAAATTGAGATTCAGTCATTCCCACTGGATGAAAGTAACTTAGTGGCCAAATCTTAGGGCATATTTCCCTATAGGTAGCAAGTGCGAAAGCACTCCCCTTGAGGCAATTTTGGTCAGGCTACTGGAAGCGTTGCCAATTCTTTTGGGACATAGCCCCAACGCCCCCACTATAACCCTCTCCACACCTTGTTGCTCAAAGTGTCGCCAATATTTTCTAAACGTGGCCCTAATGCCCTACTATAAAATCTTCTCAAGGCCTAGTTACTATTTGAGTGGAAGGACGTTAGGTCTTTTTAGGATTTTTATCATACGGAAAAACCTCATAAAACCTTTTTTCTTGATTGTTTCACACATTAGATAGATAAAACGAAATTTTAACCATTTATTTTTCGTTGTCTTATGTATGTGATTTATTTGGTTTGCTAGAAAATCCCCCTCACCATATAAGTGACACACACTCACTAGGGCAACGTAAGGGACCCAAGGGTTACTCGTCGCTCTAGACACCTTCAAGACCTCCCCCCATTGTCGGGAGGTGTGCCTAGTCTCTCACCATTTCGACATAGGATACATCATTCATCCACCTTGATTAGCACATTTATTCTTGGTGCAACCTTGATACAGTTTTCTCCCCCTCAAGGTCCCCTTTTCACCACCGCTTAGGGGAGCCCAAATGCCACCCCACCGAGTACCCCTCCCCACACATCCTCACAAAGGATCCCTTTTAACACCCCATTGGAAGGTCATTCTAACATGGTACATACCAATAGAATCCCATTCTTAGCCTCATTGAATCTCCCAAATTTAACGAAACTTACAAATGATCCCATTGCCCAGAATCAACAATGGCCTCCTATGCCAACCAATTACCTTCATATATCCCTAAGTTTCAAGGAAAGTAGGGGGAGGATCTTGCAACCACATTATGACCTTCCATTTATGGTACTCATCCAATAGCATCATAGAGGACTCAGTTTGTCTGAGACTTTTTCAACGCGCCCTCACTAGGCCTGTAGCAAAAATCGTATGCGAGCGAGACCGCTCGTTCCCATGGAATCATTTCTCACCTTCTTCTAACTCCCAGTCTGTCATGACCCAAGGTTGGAATTGTTGACACACATTTGGCAAACGACCTCCACACATATTTTAGACCATGTATATGAGTGGCGAAAGCATTGTATCATTTGTAAAGTGAACATAACAAAAGACCTATGTCTCGGTTTCTTCTTAAAATATATTTTGCCAACAATTGCAAAATATGTGGCCATAGTTATGTCACAAACAAAAAAAAGGTTATTAGTAGAGCTCAACAATTTGAGCCCATCTACACACATTAAGGGTACCTTTACTTTGTACTCCTAGATGCCCCTCTTTTATATTCTTCTGGACAAGATAAAACAAGAGCATCAAATGTTGCAGACAGTTTGATCGGGAATGTCACCCAGAATCAACCAAGAAAGACCTTCCAATATCCCATAAATATGTATGGTACACAATCTCATTTCCAATCATTTGGTGGGCCACCCACAGCATCAGCACCATCCAATGTTGGATACTACCCCAACCAACCTGTTCCCCTTCAGAACCCTCCCATGCAGGGTCACTAGTACCCACCTCGCGCCTCGGAGATGGTTTCAACCTCCCTATCCAACTACACAAACCCTAGTTGAGGAAACCATTACTATCCTTTCCCAAAACCTGAATAAAATAACCCTCCATCTCAGCAAAACATGGAGGTTAATTTTGTGCAGCCTTCCTTCCCTTAACAACAACAGTCATTTGAGAAACTCAATATTGCAAACCCACCAAATGCTAGCAAAAGTAAAGAGAAGAATAAACCGAAAGGAAACCAAGGACAAGGAGAAACTAGCAACAACTGAGGGCACTGACTTGGGGAAATCCCCTTAATGAAAACCCAAACTAGAATCGCAGTATAAATAATCACCAAAAGAAAAACGAGAATGCCAACCTCTAGACTAACCATGCTTGTGCTATTTATGGAGAGTATGGGAACTACACCCATCATTACCCTCAACTCCCAGAGTTCAAGCACGTGAGAGAGGCCAGGGGACAGGGGGAGAAAATCAACAGCCTGCAATAACGTAGAATTTGTTCCCCCACAAAGGAGCAGTAGCCACTCAAAATGAGGTCGGCCCTCCCCAATACTAAAACCAAGCAAGGAGTAGTTCTAAGGACATGGCAAGTCATGATATCTATATGGTAGGGATATATTTCCTACAAATATGAAACTGTGATTATGAAACCCCTCTAGGACCAAATCCATCCACATCAACCAACACTAAAGTTACACCACCTTTGAGTCTAACACGACCCCCCGTCAAACCCATCCCCAAGATGGTCAAGGGGTCATTATGCCATACTTCCCATAACTCAAAGGTAACTTATAGTATAGCATTATTGATTACCTTGCGCAGTCTCCATCAACCATGTCGGCATTAGAGGTCCTGCAAACACATCTAACTCAACAGGAAGCCCTACTTTCCGCATTAGGTGCAATCGACCCATCAGATTCATGATTGATCACTTTTGATTAATGGACAATTCAGAGCAGCGACTACCATCTATAGTTGCCTTTCAAATTCCATTCACTATTCAAAATATAACTATCCGTTGATGCATTGTTGTTGAGGGGGCATCCCCTTGTATCATGTCAAAGTCAATTTGGTAGAAACTAGAAGCCCTTGAAATCATTGCTTCTCCTATTACATTGAGGGCATATGGTAGGCACCCTTCGACCCCCCTAGAACATTTTCAAAACATCCTGGTGGAACTTGTCGGCAAAAGAGTTCTCATAGATATTGAATTCCTTGATGCCCAACTTGATTAGAACATCTTCTTGGGAAGCAGTTATATGTATTCCATGACAGCAGTAGCATCACCATTATTTTGCACCATGATGTTCCCTCACAACGGGAAAATAGTCACTTTTGGCCAACTAACACATTACTAGACAAGGACGTCTTCATCCCTTGATGGTGTGTTACCCTTCATTGGGACACAGAACGAATTAGTCCCTTCTTTTACTAATGTTGGTCCAAGGATGTTTAAAGCATCATCACTTCTCGACACATATCCAAGAGACCCACCCATAGTCACACCAGTTTCCACAGCTCTGGTATGTTTGATGAGCACATCAAGTGCTAACCAGTCTCAAGACACTCAAACACCAACTTTAGAAACACCAAACGTCACGACCAGTGAACCTTCCTTTCTCCCTTACATGATCACCCAAACACCATTTTTGTACCTGCCCACCAAGTTTTTCCTTGCACCAAGTCATGGCAGCGCTTACAATGTCGAATGTGGTTCTTGCGATACCCATCTAGTATTTGGCTCCCCAGGCCATGTCCATAAATTCAGGTATCACCTCTACTAGACTAGTTCCTTTAAACCCCTCTCGGAAGACCTTACCTTTGGTATTCTCACCTATTATGACACCAGTGAATACTGTTAGTGTCAGTCTTTCCAGCCTTCCTACAGTGATCAAATATGCTCTTACAAAGTGATTTTGATGTGTCAAGGTCAAATTTTGTCATTTCAATGAGTCTTCAAGCAAAATTTGGTCACTAGGCATTAGGTCTAGGGTTTGCCCAAATGGCAGTCCATGTCATCATTCAGCTGAGTCTATCATCATTCATAGGGTTTTCCTTATCATGTCAGTGTCTAATGAGTCATTTTACATCTTGTTCATGCTTCAGTTGTGCCTTGGCAAGTTCATTTCCCTCTCCTACGGTTTTGAAGCCAATTTTTCTTGGACGGGCAAATCAATGGCAAAACGTGTTTCCTGATGTTCATACACCTTCCCCTATCCTTAAATTACCTTGCCAAATGCTTTCCAACACTCAGAACCCCCAAAATCCTCATTTTTGCACAAACCCTAGTTTCTAGCTACAACCTGGCAATTTTCTAGGTTGGGCCTGTGTTTTGCCCTTTTCGACCCCTTCCCCTCACTCAATCTTTGAGATTCCACTTTCCCCTGTTTCCTAACATCCCTCCCCACTCCCACAAATTTCCCCAAGAATTTAGAAGCCCCCTATCCCCTTCATCTCCCTTCATTTCGGCAGAATTCCTTGTTTCACACATCGGGACAAGTTTCACTCAAATGACGCTTCAGAGCAATCAAAGATGAATTTTGAACAACTGAGAGAGGTTTTTGTCCAAAACATACCAAAGACGAAAAACCTCCTTCACTTTTTACACAGGTGTCATGGTTTGAGAGAAATGTCAAGAATACCGTTGCCTCAGGAGAATCAAAGACACCTCTGAAGTGACCTTGGGAAAACCAAGTTTTCTCCTAGCTTGGTTGGCCAAATGATTTTATTGATGGGTAAAATGATAACTAGACAAAGAGATATTTCCAATGAGCTATCATGAGCTCAATTTGGGGTTGAGGAAGGCATTCCAAAGTTGACTGCAACAGCACTCTTCTTTCAGGCAGCCTCATTTGGCACTTTTTGACAAGTCTTGGGATATTTTATTTTTGACATGTCAAATCAACTCCAAATTGAAAAATTCCACTTGGGTTGGAAAGTAGACTCAAAGACCTTTCGAAAAAGATATCCTGTGCCCGATTCCGACACCGGGAAGGCCTCCAAAAGCCTCCTGCAAAAGGGGCGTGACTAGTCAAGTTTGAGGTGCGACTAGTCAGAGCTGCTCCCACAGTGCAATTTTTGAACTGGTGCGACTAGTCAGAGAGGTGCGACTAGTCGAGTTTGGGGTGCGACCACTCGAGCTGGGTTCGCCAGAAACTTGCTAAATCATTCAAATCGCCCTCCCAAACTGCCAAATCGATCGAGGTAGGCTCTAAATTCATGAAGGATACTAATGGATGATGAAATAATGATTTGTGTCATCATGGTCTCTTTCAGCTCGTTGTTTCTCATCAGTTGAGGCAGCAGGGCATTTCATGGGCAGACTTCATTTGTCATGAGATCTTTACAGCGCCATCACGGTCACAGCCAGAGCCAGGGAGAGGTCAGCCAGAGCCACAGATCATTCATGAGGAGGGAGGTCCATCACGCCAGGCAGAGATTATGGTGCCAACACATGTTGTTTCCCCACTACAGTGTACATACATATCAGAGAGGTCATAGGACCTTGTTTACAGCAGCTCGACGAGTATTTTCTCCACAGCAGGTGGAAGGGGTCTCGTCATCATCATCAGATCAGCGAGTGTTATCTCCACACCAGGTGGAAGGGGCCTCGTTGCCGACAGCAGCACAGGTAGCAGAGGGGCAAGCAGCCCATGACTGAGGAGAGATTGTCAGGTGATCCGGTTATTGATCTTGACGCCGGTTCTCCTAGCACGGAGCTCAAGGATATCATCCGAGAGCAAAGCACCGAGATTCATTC
>APFE031719427.1:0-24366 GCA_000404065.3 Pinus taeda
TGTGAATGACAAAAAGAATGCTAAATACAAATTTGAATTATCTTTTCAAAGAGACAGTACTAACAATTTTCTCTTCAAAAGACGAAAGGAACATAATGACGACACTTTGCGATTTTGAATTGAAAACTACTTTTAACACTTGAAAAAATATTAATCCAAATCAAATACAAGAGTAAGAGTGTAATCAACCATCAATAATAGTAGAATTATTTTCTTTGACTGAAAACGACACTTGCGACACTTCCAAATCAAAAGACGATGGTTTGACTAAGCTACTTCTTTGTAAGGGAGAACTGTAAATGGCGAACAATACATAAAAACATTCACAATTCTTTGTACAATGGAGGCTGAATAATGCAAAGGAAGGGAGTTTCCATAGTGGTATACTGATCACAGATAACAAAACTCATGAATAAAGCTAAAGAGAGTGAACAAAAAGCCAAGATCTAGAGGCAGAAACAGTCTTATCTGATCATCGCGCTTGTAACACAGGGAAACAGGGATGCATCTCACCTACTGCACATGGGCAGTGCGATGCATCCAGATTGCCAAGAGGAAAAGGTGCGATGGTCCAGGGACAAGACTTCAACTTGGTTTGTGGTCATAGTTTGTAGCTTAGATCAGGGATTTAGGCCGATCAAATGATAGTCAGTAAATGCAAATCACATGGGCTGATCTAATGAGGTTACTTTGGCCACCACCAGGGCAATTAGGATGTTTGCAAATCAATTGTTCAGTTTATAAAAAAAACCCAGAGATGGACTGAAGCAGCATTGATCTACTTTGCACTTGCATAGCAAATGTAGTTCAAAGGCTAGCTAGCTTAACTTCGGGCTCTATCTATAGTTTATAAAGCAAACAAATATAGACAAGCAAACAAGCAATTCGCTCCCTAGCAAAGTCGCCATTTTGTTATCAGGAAATCTAGTGTCTATTCAGAGCTGCTAGTCCCACTAAGACGGGTAGCTATCTTAGAAACAAACAAACTAAAGTTACTTTCATTTTCATTTATGATAAGTAGATAGGATAGGAGCAAAGAATACCAACCTCAATCTTCTGCTTGGTTCATATAATTGTTCCTTCTCCCCTTTGAAATATCTTTGCCACTCCTTCCTTGCTTACCCTGCTTCAAAGAGTACCTGTAAAGTCAAAGCAGCATAATACCTTCAAACTACCGAGATCTACAATCATAAACAATATAGGACCAGATATATATTGACCACACAAATGCAGATATCATCAAACATACAAGAATGTGGAAGAAAACTCGAATAGCTTTATTGATAGAAATAGTAGAAGAGAGGATTACAACCCATTGATCTGACCCAACATCATCCTCCTAGCATGAAAGCCCTTCTTCACCTCATAAAAGCTTAGATCACCCAACACTATGATATTCCACTAGGAAACCAACAACACTTCCTTACAAGATACAAAATTCCAGCCTCTGAATCTCTGGGTGAGGGATCCATATATAGATGTTTCCAGGGGGGTGAGTCATCTTTTGGGATTTTGATTAGTGTTCACTCTCTAATAGTTCTTGGTTCCCCTTGGAGATTCATGATCTCTTACTCATCCCTGGGTGAATTTAGAGAGGCAAGTGTCACAGGAGAAATTTCTGGAAGATTCCATGATCATCCACCTTGCAAACTGTCTCTGCCATTTGTCTATTCTCACCCATCGCACCCTACAGAAGGGGTTTTTAATATGCATCACACTTTTTGCATGTGGCAGGTGAGATGCATCACACCCTTAGCACTAAGTTGTCTGTATGGTCCACTTCTGAGCAATTTTCCATGGAGAACTTCTCGGAGATGATGTAATTAACTGACCTTGTTCCTTTAGGGTGTGAAACAATACTTTTAGGGACTTAGAATCCCTTGGTTTATGGACATATATGATTGGGGTTGCAGTGCCCAAATATGTCTATAACAAGGTTTTCATAGAATCCTTTATCATACACAAATATAAACAAAAACCTTTTTTTGTTTGATTGATCACATAGGCTAAAGTTAAAGGGAAAGTAATATTTTTATTTTTTACTTTGTTTTATGTATGTGATTTATTTTATTTAAGAGTCATCTCCTTCCCACATAATACACAAATTATCACACACTCTACTCAACACCATAGGGGACCCTACATATCCCCATCAAAATAGATATTTTTTAAACATCTCCCCATTACCCGAATTTGTGCCTGGCCTCCCACCATTTAGGCTTAGAGTATGTCACACAATCACCATTACAAGATATTCCTTTATTGGTGCATATTTGCTCAGAACCCCTCCCTATCAAAGCACATTTCACACCCCATAAGGGTTCCCACATGCTACCCCTTTAGGCATCCCACATACCACTTCTGTAGAATGTCCATGAGACACCCACACAGTTAGTTGTCCTAATGCTTCCCCACAGAGGGCCCCTTTAAATATAACTATCCAAAATCATTTCGTGGTGGTAGAAAAATAAAAAAATCCCATTCTTGGGTTTTTGTAAACCTACGAGATTTGAGTAATCTAACCAATGAGAAGATTATGCATGACCAAAATTGGCCAACCATGCCCACCAAGTTCCCTTCAGACATTCCAAATTTGGAAGGGAAATGGGGAGAAAAACTAGGAAATCATGTCATGAATTTTCACCTATGGTGTTCATCTAATAGTATCATAGATGATGCTATTTGATTGTGATAATTTGAATGCACCCTTACTTGGCTAGCAAGGAGATGGTAAATTAACCAGAATTTTGCATCGCAAGGAAGCTTTAGCTCCCTAACTACAACATTATTCACATTCTTCTAGCTCCTATTTTGTTATGAATCATGCCTATAACTCATCACCCACTTCAGAAAAACACCTACTACACATATATCATATCATATCCTTGAATGGAAGAAACATCGTAGCTTGTGTAAAGAATAGTTTGAAAACAAAGTCCTCCTCGACTTATTTTTGAGATCCCTCAAATTATAAATTTGAAAAGACATGGAAATTCATCTGTGCATAATGAGGAAGAAGCCATCAGTAAAACTTAACAATTAGAGCTTATAAATACCAGGCCTAGATATATCTATTGTGTGCTTTCAAATGCCCCATGCCTGCATACTTATAAAGAGACACCAAGTGAATCAAATGTTGTTGATGGATTGATAGGGTTCATAACTCAAAGCCAACCCAACCACACCTACCTGTACCCTAGATACTCATTCAATGGACAAGTATTTGATGCTATGCAAAACACACCACCACTGCAACATACAGGATACTACCCTGGTCAACCCACGCTGATGCAGAATACAGTTAGTAGGGTTAATCAATATCAACCCCTACATAAAGGCCCATACCCTTCCCCATAGGGAAACCAATACTCATCTAAGAATACAAACACAATGTCCCATTTCCAGAATCCATATACCAATCAGGGATAAGTAAATAAATATTCTCCTATTCTTGCATAACAATAGAATCACCTACCAGCGAAAAACACTTGCAAGGGTTAATCAGTGCAACCTTCTCTCGCTTAACAACAACAATATAAGGAGAAATTAAACTCAGCTAACCCACCAAATGTTTCTAAAAAAAATCCAAAGAGAAATCCAAAGGGAGAGCCTAAACAGGGGGAAGCAAGAAACAACAACCCCCATAGGCACTGGCAAGGGAAACCCTAACCAAAATCAAAACTAGGAGTTGGCTAATAAAAACTCACAAATGAAAAACAAGAACACAATTATATGGACTAACTATTCTTCTGCAATTTGTGGAGAATACGGGCATTATACCCATCATTGTCCTCAACTCCCTGAGTTGAAAAGATACAAGACAATAGGCAACATAGAGGACAAAGACTATAGTAATGTAGAGTCCTTTCCCTCATTAGGGAGTGGTTAAAATTCAACAACAACCATCCCATCTACATCCCTCTAGAGGGAACCCCCATAGCAATTCTAATCATGACATTTCCATGACATGAGAAGACACTCTTATGCAAATGCAAATAAACGTTTTGAAACTCCCCTAGAACCTAAACCATCCACGTTGACCATGACAACACATATAGTGTCATTGAAAATCCCTCAACTACCTATAGAACCCATGCCGAAGATATTTAAAGGACGTTTATGGTGATCATGGCATAACTCAAAAATTTCTCATACCTACGACATAGTTGATGACTTGGTACAATCTGCCTCAGTTATGTCAGCATCAGAGGTCCTTCAAATATGCCCAACCGAATAGAGAGACCTACTTTTTTCTCTATGCATAATTGACCCATATGATTATCGCTTAATGGTATTTGACTTAGATAAATCTACCCCACGACTACCATCGATCGTTTCTTTTTAAATCCTAGTATCAGTCAAGAATATCACAATACATCATTGCATTTTCAATGAAGGGGAATCCACATGTATAATGTACAAATTTGTTTCACAGAAACTGATATCCCCCAAAATCAAACCTTCTGAATTCACTCTTAGATCATATGAAGAGTGCCCTCTAGCTCTCATAGTCCTATACTAAGGTGTTCTAGTACAACTAGCCAGAAAAACCATACTAATAGATATCAAAGTATGGCACAGACAATTGGACTATAATATCCTACTAGGTCGAAGTTACATGTATGAATTTTCAGTGGTTTCCTCATCTTTATACAAAGTAATAATGTTACCCATGGTGAAAGAATCATTTTAATGGACCAACTCACATATTATGAGAACAAGACAGTACCTGCACTAGATGATCTACTACCTTTCTTCTCATCTTCTCCTGAATGATCAACACTTACATTGAATTTAGCCCAAGCCAATTTAAGCCATCAACACTCCTATGGACATTCCTGTGCATGATGAGTTCATCAAACACCCCCCAAGATCAAGAACCATATTTAGATACTGACAACAATGTTATTACCGATCCTACTTTCTCACCATATGGCATCACTCAAACACCCTTGTTATTCCCTCCACTTGGTTTTGTCTTGCACCAAGTCAATGCAACTCTCTCATTGCCCAACATGGCTCTGGTGATACCATTTTGGTATATGGCCCCTTATTCCAAGTCAACAAGCTTAAGAATCACTGCAAAAGGTGTCAGTCATATTCCTCCTCAGGATAGCACACCGCAACAAGCAGTGCCTACACCGACACAAGCTAGTGCTAGAAAAAGGGATAAGGAAAAATGAAAGAAGGCCAAAGCTTCAAACACTCCCTCCTCTAAGGCTCCCCAACCTTGTGCTTTGTGTGAAATATTTGGGCACCCTAACAATATGTGCCATGAGTTAGATGAGCTCAGGGCACTTCTACATGCCCCAAAAGCACTAGCAAACCCTTCCCCCCCTGCTAGAGAAAAGAACACACCCAACCATTATAAGGAATTGTGCACATACCATGCATGCACCATATTTGCAGAACACGGCCATTAAACTCATCATTTCCCTGAAATCCCTTGATATCGAGATGTATTAGGTGTATTCACCCAGATCCATATCCCACTACTACCAATAGAGGATGGGTCTAAAAACATTTTCTATGTTGTCAGGGAAGAAGCTTCTTGCTCCTATCCTTCTTTTGGTCCCTCAACCTCTCGCCATCATTGGAGGAAATCTGGATCAGTGACACCTCTGCATACACCCACAAGCACTTTATGCAACGAACTAGATCATTTGATCAACCAACAACCCAAACTAAGGGCAATCAACAGATTGTATCCAATTAATAATGTTGCCCAAAGCACCAAACCTAGGCACATACATCACATTTGCCAAATTTCTGTAGGAAATCATCATGTGTGATACTGCCCCCATGTTTCTCAATTTCACTCTATGTTGGGATTCATTTCGTGATTCATCACTCAGAATATTGATTTAGTTGGATTAGATACCAAACCATCATATCACACCACAACACAAGGGAAGGAAGCATCTTGGTCCATATTATGTGTGTTTGAGGAAAAAAGGCCACTGACATTTCAACAAGGCCCCCATCATTACATCTCCTCTCACCATAATCAATCTAGATAAGGAAAAAAAATGAGCTAAGGTCGCCTGGACAAAAATATCACCCCTCACATGTTCCCAATGCGATAAACCCAACCACTTGGTAAATCAATGTCACGAATTGGGTAATTTTAATGACGTCTCTCCCTTGGTGGTCCAAATTCCATAAATCCATCTCTCCAATTAAGAGAAAATCACACATTTTTATTGTCACATCTTCTCTCAATTACATCATATGAGGAATTATTAGTACCTTCCACATTTTCATGCAGCAAGAGAAACATTGAGGAAAACCCACACTAGGGAGTGATGTCACGCCAATACTAAGATCCAGAGATGGCTACAAAACTGTATAGCTGAAATACATGTTATTCTTTGGTAATCAGAATGGTGTGGTTCATGTTTTAAAGTATCATCTTTCAACTTATTCTATATGAATAAATTCGGGGTTACAAAATATATCTTAGGAATGGTGATATATGGATAAAGAAAATATAATGTTTTATTTGTGCCAAAGTAAACATGTAAGCTCTTTCCTAGAATAGTTCTCCATCCTAGATTATAGATCATTATTCATTTCTTTTATTTGATAAGTAATTTTTTAATTCAATAATGTAATATTCCTTTTTCTATTCTTCCAAGTTTTTTAATGTAATTAAAGGATGGTAATGTTGGCGAGCCAACATGGCTATATGGGAAAACTATTTGATGTAAATATTTTTATTGATTTAAATTATAATGTGTTGAAGCTAAAGAGGAGAACATGCTTATATAAATCCCAATGTCTAGATGGATAGATATCATAGGGAGACAATGTGGGTCATTAGGAAGCATTTCAATTTTTCCATGACCTTAGTATGCTGACCCTTTAATGCTCTTGTTGAGTTACCAAATTCCCCAAGCAATTAATAAGAGTGGGTAAAAAGGTATTTGTTAGGTCCCTATAATACTGGTGATTACCCCATTACTATTGTAGTTGTATCCCTTATTAATATTTTTGTGCCCCTATTGTCTCCATATTGTTATTATTGTGCCCCATAGAATCCCTCTATTGTTATTTTTGTGGCTTTATATTATTATTGTTAGGTCGGCTGGGTTATATTGTGACTCCTTAGACTCTTATATATAGAAAGGAGGTTTTGTCATTTGAATCATCAAAAAATCATTCATTTGTGTAATGTAAAGGAGGTTGCCCACTCGAATAGGCTGAATTCTAAGGCGTTGATCTATCTTTTCTATATTTTTGGGAGTTGGTTTCATAACATTTGGTATCAGAGCTTTTGGATTCTAGGGTTTCGTTGCTCCAAATAGGTCATCGTGGCATTTTCGCTATAACTTTTTTTTTGCGAAGTTTTAGAAGTGAAACAAAACCCATTTGAGATGAAATTGTACTGAACCTTGGGTCCAAATTTCAGAGCTTTTTGCGCTATATTTGCAGAGATATGATCTGAGGAATTTGGTCTTTTTGCAGACTCTTGAATTACATTCCAAACAGGTGACCTGGGGGAAATTATCATAACTTTCTCTCTGAGCATCAGATTGAAATTTTGTAAGAAGGTACAAAAATAGGATGGATTGTAGTTTCTTGTATGTATTTTTCAGAGCCAAAGGTTGTAATAGGGACATGTGGCACATCTTACAAGTTCGCTCTACTAAACTAGTCTATAATCAGGTCACTGTGGGAGATTTAGCATAACTCTTCCCTGGAGAATCGAATTGGGATCAGACTGGTGGCATTGGAAAGAGAACACAGAGGGCTACTTTAGATCACAATTTCAAAACTGGATGATCCCAAATTATAGAGATACATCAAAGAAATATCGAACTCCTACAAAGTGAAAAAAGGTGTGTAGATTTTTTAAATTTTTTTCTTAAGCTTGGTTTGAAAAATTATTTTGAAGGAATTCAAAGGGCATAATAGAGCATTATTATTGGTCACTGATGCCTCGAGGAAAGAAAATGAAAATACCTAGTAAGCAGCCTGAAGGCTCTAGCATGACTCATGAAGAAGAGGAAGAAATGCTACATGATATATCAAAATTACAAGACCAAGTGCAACAAATTTCACTCTCACAAAAGCTACTAGAAGCTAAGATAAATGGCATGGTATCTAGGATAAATGGCGTGGAAGCTAAGATTGACAATTTCAAGATAGATTTGAAGACAAATTTGACAAATTTTCTACAAGAAATACTTACTAATGGTGAAAGGGTAGCAAAGGAAACTCACGATGCGAACAAAGAAATGTTAATCATGATTTCGTAGACTCTAATGTTGGATCGAAGACCCACCATATTCCAAAAATTGATATGAGGAAGTTTGATGGCAAGGATCCCGCAGCATGGATATTACAGATGGAGCAATTTTTCGATCTCAATAATGTGCAAAACACACAAAAGGTACGTATTGCAACTTTATATTTGGGACCAAATCAGTTTGTATGGTATCAATGGCTTTTCTCTCATAAACAAATTATCACTTGGGCAATTTTTATGGAAGAATTAATAGCACATTATGAAGATACAAAAAGCAACACTTTTTTTAGCCAATTGATAAGTCTCAAACAAAAGGGTTCAATAATGGAAAACATTGAGGAGTTCCAAAAATTGAACATAAGGGTAAAAAATATTCCAGAGGAGCATCAGATTCATGTGTTCATAGGGAATTTAAAGGATAATATCCAACATGATGTTCACCTTTGGCAACCTAATTCATTAGAGAAGGCATTCAGGTTAGCAAGAAAAATGGAAAGCGAAATTATGGCAACCAGGAAGCATACCACTCACAACTATAGAGATGGAAGTGTTGTTGCCCCTAGTCTTCCACAACCTATAAGGTTGACACCACAACAATTGGAAGAAAAAATAGAAAAAGGGCTTTGTTATAGTTATGATAACAAATACACTAAAGGTCATAAGTGTGCTGAGAAGAAATTATTCTACATAGATTGTGAAGAGGAAGAAGAAAAGGAGCAAGAAAGGTCAAAATAAGAGGATATACTCCCAGAAAAAAACCTAGATAAAGAGGAAATGAATCCAACCATATCTTGTAATGCATTGGCTGGAATTACCACTCCTCAACCCAACAAGATAGAAAGACAAATCAAGAAGAAAAAGGTAATAGTGTTGATTGATTCAGGAAGTACCCACAATTTTATTCATTGTAAGGTAGCAAAAGAATTGAATTGCTTCCTATATCTAGCACTAGAGTGTCAAGTGATGGTTTCAAATGGAGGAACAATAAGTTGCTCTGGAAAGTTCCATAATATCAAGCTATCCATGGGAGAATATGTATTGACTAGCCCAATTCTTTCCATTCCAGTGGGAGGTGCTGATGTTGTACTAGGAGTCCAATGACTACAATCCTTGGGTACATAACTTTTAATTTTCAAAAACTTTTCATGAAATTTTATGAGGAAGGAAAGGAAGTTGAATTAAGGGGTATTGCAGGGAAACACGGAAAGATAATGAGCTCTAACGGTATGACAAAGCTTCTAAAAAAGGAACAAAGAGGTGTAATTACACAATTATGTTCGCTAGGTGTTTCCACATCAAAATCATCTATTTCTCCATATCTCCAAAAAGTCTTGGACAATCATTCCCAGGTATTTGAGACTCCTAAAAGTATCCCACCTATTCGTGATCATGATCATGCTATTCATTTGATTCCAAGAAGTGTTCCTCCAAACATCAAGCCGTACAGATATCCCTACGCCCAAAAGAGTGAAATTGAACGTTTGGTTGCAGAAATGCTAGAGGTTGGTATAATTAAACCTAGTCAAAGTTCTTTCTCTGCTCCAATAGTATTGGTGCACTAGAAGGATGGATCATGGCGCATGTGTCTAGATTATAGGGAGCTCAACAAGCTCATATTAAAGATAAGATTCTCATTCCTATCATTGATGAATTACTGGATGAATTACATGGATCAATTTACTTCACCAACTTGGATCTTCATTCAGGATATCATCAAATCAGAATGAAGACTGAAGACATTCCAAAAATGGCATTTAGAGCTCATGAGGGTCATTATGAATTTTTGGTCATGCCTTTTGGCCTTACCAATGCACCTTCTACATTTCAAGGTTTGATGAACTCAATTTTCAAACCATTCCTTAGAAAATTTGTGTTAGTATTTTTTGATGATATACTAATCTACAGCAAGTCTTGGAAGGATCATGTTGAACATGTTGTCAGGGTGCTACAACTATTGAAGGAGAAACAATTATATGCAAAAAGATCCAAATGTTTCTTTGGAGTCCAGGAGGTGGAATATTTGGGTCATATTGTATCTCATGAAGGAGTTAAGGTAGACCCTAGCAAAATTAAAGCCATTAAGGAATGGAAAAATCCCACATCCATAAAGCATCTGCGAGGATTTCTTGGGTTGACAGGGTATTATCGCAAGTTTGTTAAGAATTATGGGAGAATAGCAGCACCTCTAACAACATTATTGAAGAAAGATGCATTTTCATGGAACTCCGGAAGTAACAAAGGCCTTTGAACATCTTAAAAGACGGCAATGTGCCAAAGCACCGTCTTAGCTACACTGGAACTTCACAAAACCTTTAATTGTGAACGTGATGCTTCAGGAAATGAATTGTTGTGTTGTTCTAATGCAAGATGAAAGACCCATTGCTTTTGAAAGTCGTCCAATCAAGGGAAGTTTTTACACAAAGCTATTTATGAGAAGGAAATGTTGGCAATACTCCATGCACTTAAGAAATGGCGACCCTACCTAATGGGAAGACACTTCAAGGTAAAATGGATCATGATAGCCTTAAATACTTTTTAGAACAAAGATTATCCTCTGAAGAGCAACAAAAGTGGGTCACAAAGATGTTGGGTTATGACTTTAAAATCATCTACAAAAAAGGGAAGCAAAATGTGGTGGTAGATGCACTCTCAAGAAAGGATGAGGATGTGGAAGCATTTTTGTGCGCCATTTCTATTATCCAACCAAACTGGATAAATGAAGCACGGGAGGAATGGAAGAATGACAAAGAAGTGTGGGCACTTATTCGAAAATTACAACAAGATTATAGTACGTCTGATACATTTAGCTGGCAAAATGATTCGTTATGGTACAAAGATCGCTTATACCTCTGTAAGAATTCCCAGCTAAAACAAAAGATTCTTATGGAATTGCACACTTCTCCCTTAGGAGGGCAATCAGGATTTTTAAAAACTTACCACAGGGTTAAGAAAGAATTTTTTTGGGATGGCCTTAAATCAGATATTCAAAAGTTTGTGGTAGAATGTTTCGTTTGCCAACAAAATAAAGTTGAAACAATTAAGACCTCGAGTCTATTACAATCTTTATCCATTCCAAGCCAACATTGGGAGGAGGTTTCAATGGATTTTATCACAAGTTTACCCAAGTCTGAGGGAAAGAGTGTCATCATGGTGGTAGTTAAAAGACTTACCAAGTATGCACACTTTTGTGCATTATCACATCCATTTAAAGCCAATACAGTTTCTACTGCATTTATGGAAACAATTCAAAAGCTACATGGAAACACAAAGATTATTGTAAGTGACAGAGATCCCATTTTCACTAGAAATTGTTGGACATAATTATTTTCTTATCTCGGTACTGAGTTCACTCATAGCTCATCTTATCATCCTCAATCTGATGGGAAAACTGAGATAGTAAACAAATGTTTGGAAGGATATATTCGTTGTTTTGTATCTGATAAACAGACACAGTGGGTCAAATGGTTGCCTTTGGCTAAATGGTGGTATAACACTTCCTTCTATACAACAACAAAAATGACCCCATTTATGGCACTTTATGGATATTAGCAACCATCCATCACATCATATTTAAGAGAAAATTCTAAGGTTCGAGAAGTGGAACATCACATCGAGCATCAACAACAAGTCCTCTAACTCTTAAAGGATAACCTCATGTTGGTGCAGAATCGAATGAAACAACAGGCAGATCAACATCACAGCGAAAGAAGTTTTGATGTAGGTGATTGGGTATTCCTACAGCTACAACCATATAAACAAATGTCCCTCAATCAAGCTAAGAAGGATAATAAATTATCACCAAATTATTATGGTTCGTAAAAGGTGTTGCAAAAGATTAGTACTATGGCATACAAATTGGAGCTTCCTGCAACTTCTCGAGTGCACCCAGTTTTCCATGTTTCATGTTGAAAGAAGGTTATAGGCAACAAGCTCCCAGTTCAAACAATATTGCCAGAACTTGACAAGGAAGGAAAAATTATATTGGATCTTGAAGCAGTCACAGAAACAAGAACTTGACAGCCATGAAATCGATCAATTTCAGAGTATCTCATCAAGTGGAAGAACTTGTTCACTGAATATTCCATATGGGAGGATGATAATTTTATACAGAAGCATCCAGAACTACTCAAGCATTGAGGACAACACTTTTTTGAAGGAGAGGGGCATGTTAGGTCCCTATAATACTAGTGATTACCGCATTACTATTGTAGTTGTATCCCTTATTAATATTGTTGTGCCCCTATTGTCCCCATATTGTTATTATTGTGCCCCATAGAATCCCTCTATTGTTATTTTTGTGCCTTTATATTATTATTGTTAGGTCGGATAGGTTATATTGTGACTCCTTAGACTTCTATATATAGAAAAGAGGTTTTTTCATTTGAAACATAAAAAAATCATTCATTTATGTAATGTAAAGGAGGTTGCCCCCTTGAAGAGGTTGAATTCTAAGGCGTTGAACTATCTTTTCTATATTTTTGTAAGTTGGTTTCATAAAAGTATTGGAGTGACCAACGCACCAAACACATACCTTATGGTAACCTTAGTTTGGCACCTAATTCCAAGAGGGCACATTGAACCCCCCTTGTGCTAATCCAAGCACTTGTTTCGAGATTGGAGAGATGGAAGTTCTTGAGAATGTGAAATTACATGAAACATTTTAATATAGATATGAAATTACATGAAGTTATGTGTCAATTCAATGTTTGTTAGATTATATTTTTTTAATTATGATGAATTCATTTGTTTTGAATATCCATAATGAAACAATAGCCTTGAGAAATAATCCATGCTTTGTTCAATGTACTTTGTATTGATATTTTGATTAAAAGTAAAAAAAAATATTGGGAATTAATATTGAATTTTCAAATTACGTGGCAATATTATCATGCCATTATATATTATTATGATTTTCTAGAGCATAGTTAAAATATTGTTACACTTTTAATTCCCCATTAAAATGTATCTACTTCAATTTGATGGTTAATTTTATGTTTTGGTACTTATGGGTCAAGTTGCCTTATGCTGAGATTTCAAAAAATCCCTTGGTAGAATGAATCTTTGCTTTAGGTGCTCATTTTTAAGGTTTTTTATTCATGATAGTTGGTTTAAAGTTCCATGCTTAAAAAAGTTTAAATTTTAAAGTTTCTTATATTTTTTCTATTTGGTTTATTTTGTGGTTGAAAACGGTCAGAATTTCAAGGATTTTGGGAGTCATGATACTTGATCTTTAACACCACGGTCCAAAATTGTTTGAATTATAAGGTTTTTCATAATTATGGTTTTGGTATTTTAATTTCATTGTTAAAAAATGTTGAAATTCTAACCCTAGAAAAGGGGTGATGCGACTCACCAGTTTTTGAGTTTAGGATGCTTTCATATTTTTCGACCAAAACTAAGGGATTTTTTTGGATTACATTTCTAAAATTGAAATTCTCATGAAATTAGTAAATTGACTTCATCCTCTCACATAATCCATGTCAAAATAAATTTTAATTATTATTTTAACAATAATAACAGTGGAAAACACGATTACATAGTTAAGTTGAGCATCTCTTAATTACATTATGTCTTATTCAAAATGTATTTCATAAATACACATTTTGTTAATACCTTATCAAAATGTGAACCCATAAATATCAATTACACTCATATTAAATTTTAATTTGACCATATCAATTTTTCAAAATGTAAGATCTTGAAATTCATATATACTTTTACAATTTTTCTATGAGTTATAAATACAACTTATTCTTTCCAATAAATTTCAAAGATTTTTTTTTTTAAGAAAAATTGTAACTTTTTTATCAAGATTTAAAAAGTTACATCAGTGCATGCATGAAGCATTTTGCCTACCATTCCAACAAATAGAGCAGCCAAAAATCCAAGAACTAGCCTCATACAAAGGACAAAAAAACCCTTAAATCATATATATGCTAACTATTCTGTCCGTCTAAGATGGCAACACCTTCAGGAATAGTCTGCCAAAAATTATCATAAGAGTAAAACTTATGAGGCGGTTTATAAGAGGCCACTGCCATAATGTTCAAAAAAATACATATGAAATATCGATCTGCAGAGATAAAGTAAAAGAATGTGTTGATTGGTTATTGAGAAATGTAAAAAGACCATGATAAAAGTTTTATAAATTTGTGAAAGGCTGATGCAGATAAATTTGAATTGACCCCTCTAAATACTCACTGATCTACCATGATTGAAAATCCTAATGATCACCTTCTTTAGATAGGATGTATTTGTCTAGGCTTTCTCCCTAATGGCGATTGAACCCAGTGGAGAGAGTTTTCTTTGTCTCTAATTTTGATGTGATATTTTGATTGCTGAAATATTATTTTTTCATATGACAACAAAATCATCATGAAAATTCAGTTGGTATGAATTCTTCCATCCTTGAGATGATAAAGTAGTCCTCCCTTCATCCACTATTTGATTTAAGAATGCTATTCTCTATTCATTCAGGGAAGACATCAACTCTTAAGGAAGCCTAAAGACTTTAGAACAACCTACCTAAGGGTCAATACCAATTCTAAATTTTTCCCCATTTCTGACATGCCATGCAAGTCCCTGTCCTATTAACTTAAAAGAATCAAAAGTGGCTTTCCAAATAGCATATAAAATTAATACCCTCTTATTTGGCTTCCTAATCGATTCACAAGAGTAAGGGGAAATATGTATTTTATTTATGCAATCGCACTGCAAACATTTTCGGTAGAGAGAAGCCACCATCTAGATTGTGTTGTCAAGGCTTTGGAAAAAGAATGCAAATCATTTGAGCCCCATCCTCTCCAATACTTTGGCAAATAAATTCGTTCCCAACTGACCCAGGCGAGGACTATTTATTCCATAGCTCCTTCCCAAAGAAACCTTCTACAGATCTTTTTGATGGATTATAAAATTCGTTTTTGAGCCCATGTAAGAGAAATCCAATACACGGGGATTACCTCGAGCACCGATTTAATCAACAATAATCTTCTAGCTCTTGTAAACCATTTCAAACTCTAATGGTTGATTCATTTCTCCACATTAGCTAGAAGTCACATCCAATATATCTCCCTATAACAATTGGGTTCTAGATGAAAACCCCAAGTATCTAAGAATTTCCTTGAGAATGTGCTCTACGAATGTCCCTTTGTGAAAAAAATTCATGTGTCAATGACAATGTTTGAGAATTAAGGAGCATTCCTATCACTTTCTAAAAGAGAATGAGAGGTTATCTAATTGTATCCATGTCCTATGAGGATCTATTGTTAAAAAATAGGATATCATCTAAAAACATCAGGTCAATGATAAACAAATTCAATGCCCTGAAGGTCCCCTCTATGCTTAGCTACCAAAAGTAGCTGACTCGACCCTTCAACTACTAATAAGATGAGTAGAGGAGATAAAGGGTAGCCTTGGCTCAAACCTCTCTAAGAATGAAAAAGGGGGAAGTAGATCCATTGATTAAGACTGTAAAGGAAAAATTAGTTAGAGAACCCATAGCCAAATTGATAAAAGGAATTTCAAATTCCAAGTGTTTAAGGATCATATGAATATATACCAAACTTACTTTTTCGTAAGGTTTGGACAAGCCAACATCAACGATGATTCCCTTCATATTCCTTGTTTTAATGATATGCATACCTTCATGTGAAACCCTAAAAGATTCGTGAATTTAACATCCCTCAAGAAATCGAAACTACTCTTTTGAAACATTCTTGGATAATATAGGCTAAAGTCAGCCTGTTATAATTTTAGCTATTACCTTGTATGTGTAGTTGCATAGATATATCATTCCATATTCTTCGAAGGACTGAGGTTCATTCACTTTTAGGATCAAGGAAAGAAATGTTGAGTTGAAGGGTTCATATATATTTTCATTTTTCTGATAGTCTTCAACCAATTGGAGAAGATCATCCCTAAATAATCTGAAACAACACAAATAGAATTCCACAGTCCACCTATATGACCTTGGACTTTTTTCCTTTTACATTCCCTTAAGAAGAATCTTTAATTCACCTTTCGAAATAGGTTCCATCCAAATTTGGTTGTCTTCATCCTCTACGAACCTCAAGAAAAATTGGGCCACACAAATCACTTCTGCTGTATTGACCTCCTCTAGTGCCTTATATATTTTTTTAATAAGTCCTTTCCCAAAGCTGCAATCTCCTCAACTGTATTTTCTCTACCACCTTCCTCCTTTTTCATTTCCTAATTTTTATTTAAATGTTTTCATCCTTTGGCATAATTTTGGAAGAACTTTGAGTTTTCATCACTACTTTTTAACCATACTACCTGCATCTTACATCTCCATTGTTCCTGATTATCAGTTAAAATATTTCCTTTTGTGGCTTTTGGTTGCATGACCTTATGTTCTGACTGCTTAGAATTATACCCTCTACCTTTAGGATATTCTAATTTCTCCATATCTTCTTCTATTATCTTAAGATCAACCTCATCTTTTGCCTTCTTATAAAGAGCCCATTGGATGGAGATCTGTTATTCCATTGTTAAATTATCAACAAATTGTTGGGCCACAACACCCTCCTCCCACATCTACCTAAGTTATTGGCCTACCGAGATAAAAATGTGATGAACAATTACTATGATATGATTAAACCTCTTAGATCACCTTAAGGAAGTTGAATCGAAAAACAAAACACCTTAATGACTTCCCTTTCAGGTGATACAAGACCCGCAAGGGCTAAACCACCCTTCTAGGTGCCTAAACCCTAAGTTAAACCTATTTTTTTAGTACCCTAATCTCCCAAACATTGACACAACACTTCTTGACCTTGACTAAAATCTTCCAATCGTACACATGACTCCTACAAGGGAGGGACTACCATCTTTTTCACCCAGTTGTATGCCCATGACCATGAAATTTAAGCCACTTTTTCAGGCTACGATCTAGACCTCTTCCCATAAATTAATGAAAATTTCCAAAACCATGAATGACACAACGAAAAATCCTTCCATACAAATATTAGAAAATAACCTCATCTAACAAGGCCTAGCCATGACAGTCATTCTATCAAACATATCATGAACATGAAATGTACAGGTCATAAACACACATATGAACATAGGGGTCTCATACCTCTTATTAATATATGAAAATTCTAGCCAAGACAAGGACTTCCACGTACCACCCAACCATAGACTAGGTTGAACCAAATATTTCGTTCATCCCATCACCCCTATGCTATATTCCAAACATGAATGTGGGATCTCATGGAATAAACCAAGCAAAACCAAACTAGTGCTTCTAGAGAGAAACCACCTCAACCCTCAACCAGTGATTCCACCTCACGATTTCACATCACTAACCATCACTAGAGAGGAATCTACATAGGTTGTTTAGGGCTCTGAAGTGTTAGTTCCAACAAAGGCTTCTAGGGCTAGTAACTTATCCCATATCTATTGCCAAGCTCTAAATAATTTATCCGACCAAGGCTTCTAGGACTAGTAACACAACCCATCAAGGGCTCCAAAGTGTTTTTACAACCAAGGCATCCTAGACAAGTAACTCAACCCAAGTTGTTACAGGGTTTCCAGAGCATTTTTCCAACTAAGCCTCGAGGAACTACTAACTCAACCCACAAGCAAAGGAACATGAGAACCAACAAGAAAAGAAAATATAAAACCCATAACACCATGGCTCTCCAGGAAATGGAAAGGCTAGGAAAAACTACTATCAATCTAGGTAATCATCCAAGCCAGTGGAGACTCATAACCAAGAACCACATGCATGCATCATACATGCCAAAACTAGCAATGAAACTATACATGTAACTTGATACATGAAAAGGAATCCAGATGCAGTTGTTGATCCTATTGTCCCCTTTAACTTTCTTTCTTTTCCTTTACCTCCTTGCTCCAAATCCAAAGTATGCTCCAAGAATGCTCCAATAAAACTCTAAGTGTGCAATAGTATGAGAGAGAATAGAGACAGAGATGTAAGCTGAAATTGACAAAATATAACACTAAAAAAAAGCCATGAAGTGATCCTCAAAATAATTTTCATCATTGAGGCCTCCATTTTCTTCATTTTACTTATTTTTCCTTCGTTTTACTCCTCACATGAAACTTATGACCTTTCACCTTCCTTTTCACGTATTTTCCATTATTTTCATAAATAAATGCCAATAAATGCCACTTTTCCTTTGTCATTACCTTTTCCAATCTCCATATCCATTAAGTAATCACAAGTGATCACCATCGCTATGTTTTTTCCAACGTTCATCTTGGAATATGGGTCCCATGAAATTGGTCTTATTTGCTTTTTACGTGGAAAATAAACCAAGGGTTGTTACAGAACCCTCCCCCTTGGGTGGACATTGTCCTCGGTGTTCTATGACACATATAAACAAAGAGACCACAGAAAACAAAACATACTACCTATGGAGCTTTATAACACGGCTCGTTGCATTATTTACAGTGACCATCGCTGAAGTTATGACCAACATATCATTTACTAGAGCTTTATAACACAACTCATTACATTATTTACAATAATAACCACATTTACACTTATACACATTTGCTTCTACCAACTAATAATCATACTATCTATGGATATTTACAAATCTAGATTGACACAGTATTTACAATAATATACACATATATACATATACACATTTTCTCAACCAACAAATAAAAAGATATTATGCTCGTATCAACAACAAGGGAATCCATAGGCTCACACCTCCACCATCAAAGTAATACTAGGATTCACTTCATTCCCAAGAATTCCATAATCCACTTTTGAAGTCAAAGTTGCACCCATTGTCTAGTGCTACAATTCGGCACCACTTGTCCTCTCAGTGAATAGTGACCAGCTCATTGTTCCAAGGCACACTCCCAATGTGCATCTGATTCCATTTGGAAATGATAATGTCCAAAAAGTACATCCATAACCTTCCCTTCTTTGCTACACTATCCCTCCTGAAATATGGTCACCCCCTTTCGTGCAATCACACACCTTCTAAGTTTCGCAGGCATCCCATTCTCTACTACACAGTCCCATGGGAAATCCCCTCCCTTGGCAAGGTTTCCCCACATTAGAAGGTCCAAAAACCATGACACATCCCTGCCTCAAAACTATCATACCGGTCATGGCATGCTCATGGAAATCCATGGACATTATTGGGTACCATTGTCCCACAATGGTCCCTTCCATGAAGTGCTTTACCAGCATACTACTGCATATTCCAATTCCTTTTACTCACACTAATAATTCTTGTAGTCAATTTCAACCACCCAGCCTATGAATTTTTCATTCTTTCCTGCACCAAGCACATAATCTCCATTAGACTCAAAATGAATTGAAATAAATTCACAAAAACGTCATTGGTGTCCCATCAGTAAGGTACACCTCAAACTCTATATACTCCTTGTCACAACAAGTCAAACTAGTTGTTTGATGAGATAATCATGTATAAACATATCACATCCGGTTAGCTCAAAACACAAACATCACAAATAAAAATCATGAATCACATGCAATCATCATAAACCAAAATCATAGATCACATGTAACCATCATAAATCAAAGTCATAGATCACATGCATAATAAATTGAACTAAAATACTAATACTTATCCTTTAATTGGTCCTTTGATTCTACCTTTTTCCTTGTCCTTTCCGTACACACACCAGATTGTTTACCATATCCAACAAACACCCAATTCCTTCTCTCCTCTTCAATCGCATACACATACACACATTATACATCACAACACAAACACTTACATTTGGTGTACAACACAACAATACAGTACATACACTCAGTGTACAACACAACACAATACATACAACTACACCTAGTGTAAAACACAACATAATACATATACATACACAAAATACAACACAAAAAATACACATGTCATGATACAACAACTACAAAATCCTTGTAACACAATAACAAAGTACCACATCTACATAACACAATATGTACGACATGTAAAAAATACCACATGTACATAGTTGTTATAGACATTTTTGAGCACTTCAACCCAAATCATATATGTCCATAAACTGAGGGCTCCTAAGTCCCTAAAAGTGTTGCTTCACTACCTAAAGGAACAAGGTCAACTGATTACATCATCTCCTAGAAGTTCTCCACTGAAAAATGCTCATAAATGGTCAAAAAAGGACCATACTGAAAGCTCAATGTAAGAGGGTGCGATGCATATCACCTTCCAATATACAGGGTTGTGATGCATACTGATTTGCTCCTCTGTAGGGTGCGATGGTTGGGAATGGAAAAATGGCAGAGACAAAAATGCGAGGTGGAAGATCATGGAATCTTCCAGAAGCTTCCCCTCTGACACTTGCCACTCCATTTTCAACTAGGGATGAGTAAGAGATCATCATTCTCCAAGTGGAAGCAGGAACTATCAAAGAGAAGACATTAATCAAGATCCCAAAATATGACTCGCCTCTCTGTAATCATCTATATATGGATCCCCCATCACAGAGATCCAGAGGCTGGAATTTTGTATCTTATAGAGAAGTTTTGTTGGTATTCTGGTGTACATTGACAGTGTTGGGTGATGTAGCTTTGCTTGAGGTGAAGAAGCGCTTCCTAGCTAGAGGATGATGTTGGTTCATACCACATGGTTGTAATCCTCTTGCTACTTTTCATCTAAATAAAGCTATTCTTGTTTCCTTCCATATTCTTGTGTACTTGTTTATATATGCATGTATATGGTTAATACACATCTAATCGTGTATTATTTATGAACATAGATCCTTGTTTCTTGCATAGTAGTATGTTGCTGTGATTCCACAGGTCATTTTGAAGCTGGGCAGACAAAGAAGAAGCAGCGAAAATCTATCAAGAAAGGGAGGAAATCAAATGCAAGACTCAGGTTGGTCCTCTTGGTTCTCCTCTCGTCTATTTTCATAAAAGGAAACAATAGTAGACTTTGATTTTTTGTTTCTAAGATAGCCACCCATCTTAGTGGGAATAGCAGCATCCGAGTGGACACTATTCCCATATAACAAAATGGCGACTCGGCTGGGGAGCGACTAGATTACATGTTAGCCTATCTATCCTTGTTTCTTTTATAAACATACAGACGAAGCCTGAAGTCAAGCCAACTAGCCTTGGAACTGCATTTGTCATACAAATGCAAAGTAGATCAATGTTGCTTCAGTATATCTCCATGTTTTGTTTATGAATTAAACAATAGATCTGCAAGCAATCTAATTGCCCTGAGTGGTGGCTCTAGTAACCTCTTAGATCACCACTATGTTTTACATACACTGATCTTTACTTATTTAGCCTAAACACCTAAACTAGATTTCAAATAGTGAGTGAAATCTCGTTCAAAGTCTCGCACTACTACCATCTCACTCTACCTTCAAGGCAGCCTGTATGCATCGCACTTCCCGAGTGCAGTAGGTGCGTTGCATACTGAGTTCACTGTGCAACAGGTGCGATGGTCAGGGAGGGTTAAATTTACCCTCTGACTGTGGACTTTTCTCATTGTTTTTAGTCTTATTCAAGAGTTTTGTTGTCTGTAGTCAGTGTGCTTCTGTGAAAACCCCCTTCTCTTGCATTATTACTCCTCCTTAGTGCAAAGAACTATAACTTTTTGTATGTATTGTGCGTCGTTTTTAGTTTTGTTTTGCAAAAAGTAGCATAGTCGAACTGTCGTCTCTAGATCTAAAAGTGTCGTAGCTGTCATTTTCAGTTTTAGAAAGAAATTCCATTGTTCTGGATAGTTGATTATACAGTTACTGTTGCATAGGATTTGAATTATTAGTTTTAAAGTGTCGAAAAGCAATTTCCATTTCGAAATTGCAAAGTGTCTCTCTTACTTTCACTTCGTTTTGAAAAGGAATTTTGTTGAGTACTATCACTTTAAAAGTAATTCAGTTTTGCACATAGCTTTCTTAACGTCATTCACACATTAAGAGAACTGAAAAACAAATACATGCATGTGCATTTGCATTTTGATTGCTTTTCTTGATTTAGGACTCTGCATTTAGCGTGTGCTCTGTGCTCTATGAAGAAAAGATTCTTGACTTTCTTCCCTTTAGTAGCTAGGATTTTCATTGCTGAAAGAAGATAAAACATTTGTTTATCATCTTAGACTGCATTTTAGGAATTATACATACATCACGTGGTGAACCTGAAAGGCAAACTGTTAAGCAAGATCAACTTAAAATAAATTCAATGAATCTAACAACGATTTGGAACTTAACGCACAAAATCTAGAGGTCTAAGCTAGAGACATATTCTGGTGTCGTAAAATATGGTAACTGTTGCTTTCAGTGTTGGTTGGATGATTCCTCCACTCTGAGATGGCAAGTGTAAATATGAACTTGTGCTCCCATGTACCGTCAAGTATACATTGGGAGAACACAATAGGCTACATCCTTTATCCTTAGGAAGTCGTGTTTGCCGCTCTATCTATCATAATGCATCGAACACATCATTCGGGAAGATTGACTGTTGTATTGTAAAAAGTATTCTACAGTTTTGCGATTAGTTTGGTAATCCTCTCTACCTAGATCTCCAGAGAAGTCCATTTTTCTCCTTTTCAGACTCCTTAAAGGAAAAGGTCTTCTGAGCACTTGCCACTTCATGCTCAATTAAAATCAAAGGCGACTAGAGTCATATTTTGTTTTTTCTTAACTCTTTAAAATTGAAAAAACAAGTTGTGTCCAAGCGTCTAAAAAATTATTTTAATCGGAATAATGTCACAAATTCCCTCGTTGATCTTCAGGTTGAGAGAATGGAGTCTACCAACCAAGGATTTCCTCGTGAAGGAAATCCTAGTCCCTTCTCCTCTTGGGGAGATGTTGGTCCACCCCATATGGCCACTTTGCCACTTCCAGAATTGATAATTGGTTTGCCTGTCTGGATCTTCTCTACCTCTGTCGTTCAAAATCCCTTAATTCCTGAACAGTCTAATCAGCAACTAGACGAAAATAGAGTTTCCTCCCAACCTTCTACTTCATCTGATTCTCCCTCTCCTCCTTCCTCTTCGCTTGATAAAGCCGAAAACTCTAAAAATCAAGTAGCTGAGAAGAACAGGAAGCAGAAAGAGAAAAAGGAACCAAAATTGAAAGGGAGCAACCAAGTATCGTCTAGCGAAAATTCACACACCGCACAGTCAAAACCTAAATCTCCTTGTGTCATTTGCAATGGAGACCACTATCACCGAGACTATCCCTGCATCCCTCGGATCTTAAGGGACTAGTCTCCTCGTTTGCACAATCCGGTAGCATCAACCTCTGGTGATCATGTTGAATGCTCACCGTCAACCAGTGAAAGTGAAGTACATGGAGAAAGAAGGAATCCTAAACTTCATTGTAAGTTGTGTGAAGGTAGTCATGTCATCCACCGTTGTCCCTTCCTTGATGAGGCTAAAAGAGTTTTAGATGATTGCCCGGTTTCACCGCTACGACTTCCTCCTGGATATAAAACCTCTTGCAAAATCCTCCACCAGTTGAAAATTCGGCTAGCCCATCATTGTGGTCAGCCAAAGTGTCTATCATTGAAAATGAACCCTCTAAATCCATACCAAATGAAAGTCAAAGGATCGATACAGCAGTTGACCCAGTCTTGCCTTCAGAGTGTTCATCTTCAAATGATACCGTCACTGAATAGAAAGAGAACGACGCCATTCAAATTCTTTTCATCAACACAGACTCCGATGAGCTTAGGGGAAGTCCTCCCGTTCCTTTATTGCAGGAAGGAAGTTCATCAGAGTCATATCCGGCTGTCTATTCGATCCCACCACCAAGCAACCTAGTCGTTTCCTTCGACTGTCTACTAGGCAGCCCTCGTTTACCAGCCAGTGTACCATTTAGAATCGTTGTACAAGCTTACAGAATGGTTATGGCTGGTACCATCATTGATGAAGGGGCTTCTGTGAGTATCCTTTTCTCAACTGCTTGGAAAGTGCTTGGTTCGCCATTTATTTTGCTTGAAATGAGAAATCTAACAGGCTTCAACAAGGGAACCAGTCGACCTTTAGGGATCCTTCCAAATGTTCCCATTACTTTGAGAAGGAAAACTATTGAAATGAACATTATGGTAGTTCAAGAACCTTTAGATTATGATCTACTCCTTGGATGCGACTATATTTATTGCATGG